>CABFVX010001390.1:0-14721 GCA_902151425.1 Timema shepardi | reverse complement strand
GGGGGGGGGGGGGGGCGAGGATAGAATACTCACTAAGAGCTCCTCGCACTGATGGTCACGTAGCTTAAATAGCAAGGCTCCCAATGAACTACGTAACAGGTGACTGGTAGCTTGAGGGTCTAACCTTAGACAAGTTCACTAGGGGTGATTTACCTTGCGCTATTTAGCACAGCTGCCTTCTCGACCTATTTCTATGCTAATGCATGTAAGATTCCTTTTCAAAAAACTACCCTTCTCACCCCTGGATGAAATGAACACCCACCTTCCTGGTCAGCTTTATTAAAGCTCTTTTTAATAATACTTAGCATCACGTCCTACTATCCGTTCGGGTTATACGTTTAAGAACTAATTACGCTAATGGGTCAGAAATTGGGAAGAATGAATACAGAGGAAGTGAACCCGCATTTACGTTGAGGGAGAGTAGAAAGCCATTCAGGGAAAACCCCTCAAGTTCACCCGAGCGAGATTCGAACCTCATTTTCACCGTCCTCGGCAGTCTAGCTCAACACGAAACTAGTGCGTTGACCAGCTACGCCCTCAAAGTGGGTGCTACCTTTAACACTAATGCTTAGTCAAAGAGTTAGGTTCGAATAAAAAAATAAAATAAGGGTACCCGCATTATAACGGAGAGAGGATGGTATAAAAACATTGAAAAATCGCATTTAAGCAACTACCCAGCCGAGATGATTTGAACCTTGATGTTCTCATCAAAGGTAAGCCAATCTATTACTATAATGACGCTTTAGACCCCATATCCACTTGTGTGGATATCTCCTGTCAGAGCCGAGTATGCTAACGCACACCTAGCTGGTGCTAACTTGTGTACAGTCCATTTTTCATAAGGAAGGTTTTAGTCAACAGCTATAAAAGTTACTTGATCTACTTTCACGTATACATATATCAAGTCATGTGATCTGGGGTTGTTACTTTTGATAGATAGGACTAGATATTACCAAAACCTACAAAATAGCAATAATATTTTTTTTAGCACTGCGTCTTATTACTCATTCAGGGTTATACAAACTATGGCTTAGTTACGCGAGTGTGTTGGGTATGAGGAAGGTTAGATTTAGGGGAATTTTACCCGCATCAAGGTTTTGGAAGAGTGGAAAACCATTTACAAAAATCAACCCTCAGTACACCGACTGGGATTCGAACCCCAATATCCCAGCAGCAGCCCAGTCTATTGCAAGTGTGATGTCTTAGACCATACAGCCACCAAAGCAGGTAGTAATAATATAGTTAATTGTTATTATTGTTCACGGCAAAACTATTTTTGTATTTTCAATAAATTTCTTTGTGCCAAAATCCTTACATAGTTTATCAGCGAACATAAAAACTCACCGTTAATTTTGATGCTGCTCTTGCGGGTCATATCTAGCGCCTCCTCCTGTCCTAGCGCATGCGCAGTGTGGAGAGATTCTTTGCCCCTGGTCATCAGGATATCGGTTATGGAGAACGGCGTCACGGAAGTCAAAGAACTACTGCAAGGGATTCGAACCATGTGCTCCATAATCTATCACTCCACAGCGTCTATATGGTACAAATACTTAGAACATTTTAAAACTACATAACAAAATATTTTTTGATTGGAAAATGTGTGTTTCCTTGTCCGCCTCTTCGTATTCTGACGATGGAATTGAAATCCATTGTTTTGAAATATCACGTAGGCTTAGATCGGTCTTCTTTGTTTGAAGTCTTTATTATGTCCTTTAACGAACGATTTTTTGTTAATAACAATGATATTTCATACTTATAACATCAATGTGAAACAAACTTGATTGTCCTTGAAATTAATTTAAGTGTAAGCATCTATATTTAATATTATTAAATAAAACCATAATTTTGAGAGCGTTTCATTAAGTATTTAATTTTTCTTTGTGCCTAAAAAGTAATAGTTAATTAAACTACAATGTACTAAATTCACTTAGCAATGGTTCATTATAGGTGATTATTTATTTGAAACAATTCTTTAACTCACCATTCAAAATATTTTCGCTCGTAGATATTATAACAAAGGCGATTGTTATCGTATTAATTTATTTATAGAGGATGCGTATAGTTTCTGTTCGTTCGTTTCTTTAGAAGTATTACAAGTTTATAATTTCCAAACATCTTGAAGTAGATATTCTTTAGACGTAAAAAACTTTTTATTTTTAATACGTCCTGTTTCCTGATTCAATAAATCTCACAAAGCTTGAGAGTGGATATGATTTTTATAGTTAACTGATTTCACTCGTCTGCTTATGTTTTCTTAAATAAAAAGAAAACTTCGATTTTAAACTGTAAAAACATAATCCAGAAGCATTAACTTGTATTAATATGAAACTGTCCATTTTGACTAAACAAAACTAGGGAAACAAAAATTCCAAAATTTGTATCTGTAAATTTGATTTAAATTAAATAATAACTAAACAATCCACATAAAAACCAAAGTTTCCTTAAATTCTTGTTGGCGGGACCACCTTGCCATGTGGTGCGCTTGCGACTAAAAGTTCATCTTCCGACTTCAGCGTTTGGAAGGAGGGGAGGGATAAAATGGGCGGAGCTACGTACCGAATTTGACTGGGGATTAAAACGACATACATCAACAGTTTCAAATTTTTTAAGCTTCATTTGACTTTAAAAGGTAACAAATGTATTTATTTACTATTTTATTTTTCTATTTTAATATATTTGCAATGGGTCACGTGAACTTAAGCGTCAGTATATTGAGGTCATATTTGAGGGTGACGGGGAGGCCAGGGTTCGAGTCTGAGTGGTGTGTACTACTGGTAAGTTTGTCCTTAATGATTTATCTCCACGTTTTTTTAGAGTGAATTTACTCAAACTACCTTCTTCACAATTACTTCATTCTAACACGATTTTCTCGTATTAGACTATACTGTCGACGATGAGGAGATCGAGGTTCGAACCTCGGTCTATGGTACTGAGTGTGGTTTTTCATAAATGTTTTTCCACCCTCCCTCCATGAAAATGCGGGTATACTTATTATAAATGTTGCCTTCTTATCCCTAAAATAATCAGTGGCTTGATCAGAGATCAGATGTAAGTTGATCTTCAATCATCGTCTCAAACCTCATTTTACGCTGCATTATTAACAATTAGGACGTGATTGTCGATAAAAAAAACTCCGGTCAAGCTAACCAGTCAGTTCTTGCCCATTTTCTGTTTGACTCTCCGATCAACCTGTAGCTGATATGTTCTTTATTAATATCATTTGTACTTATATAACTTGTATTTTAGTGAGAATAAAATCTATTTAGTATTATGTTATATTAAATTATTAATATATAACTAAATTTAGTTTTAGTGTGAATTTAATTTTTTTTAAGAATATATTTTTAAAAGTATGGAATCTTCAGATAATGAAGTTTTTAATTTATATAATTAGGTTATAGAAAATGTTTACGTTCCAAGACAAATAAGTTACGGGGAAAATATGAAGTTTTCTTTAAATATAATGATAGATATTTTGAGAAGAGGTTTGGATTAATTAAATGAATGTTTTGTTTATTCGATAGAATTGCTTGGCGATTATCTGGATCGTTTCAAATTAAGGAATGTGCTGGTTTCACCAATGAACCAATTGCTATTGACATTGAGATTTGCCACTGGCACATTCCAAATAGTTATAGGCAGTGCTCAAATTGAGAAATTTTAACAACCGGAATGGTAACAACACCTTAATATATTTTAAAGCAAGAAACTACTACATTTTATGCTAAACAATGTAATTTCAATTGAATTTCAGTAAAATGAATATCACATTGCAGTTTACCTAATATACTAATCTAATTCATTGATAATTACAATTAATTAATATTGATTTAAATTGAAACAAAAATACACTGCCACAGTAAAACGGCATCCAATATTGAGTTATGTAGGTTGGTATATATCTCCGTTTTGAATGACACGTATTTTATTAATAGCTTTTTTGTAAACCAATGTGTTTGGTTAGTAATGTTAGGATTTGTATGCATTTTTGGAATGAGCAATTGACACCATTCCAAACCTATTCTTCTGCACATTTCATTTAAAAAAATCCTTATGTAGAACAGTTGTTTCTGCATAATTCGCATATGCTAAGTATTTTCTACATATTTTATGAATATTTCTACACCTTAAGTTTTTTATTTTATTTACAACAAATATTAGCATACATCTTATATTCGTAGTATTTATTTTATTTTGAACCTTTTTTTTTCATACTTTAGCATTGTTGTTTCACATCGCTTTCATTCTTATAAAAATAATAGACTAAGATTCCCCAGTCACTTCTTCAGAAGTAAAAAAGGATCTTCATCCTAAAAATTGTTGCTACAGAAGAGAAAAAAAATATGTTAGCATAAAATTAATAAAATTCTTTGTTTTACATTGTTATTAGAAATTATGAAAATATTAAGAATTATTATCATTATTTAATCCATGTTAAAAACTATGTTTCAATGTCAGATATTTGTAACAAACAATGTTCATTAAATTGACAAAAACGATAAGATATTCTACTCTTAATGTAAAGATCTTTCTATTACTTGCACATTTTAATTTATTTAAGTATTATTATAGACTACACCAGGACAGTGTTTTAAAATACAAACAAATATTGACAGTATTACATGCGTGGTGGAATCTCGTATATATTTGCATATTTCAAACATCACATAGGTCTATATTTAAACTTTAATTTGCATTTAAATTCTAACTTGATTCAGTTTTTATTAACTACGCTTAGCATTAATACAGATCTAGCCACCGACAAACGGGCACCGTTTGTCATTTTCATTTCATTCAAAGCAAAAAATATTTTGAAGAAAATATGTTTAGTTATAAAACTTTAGCGGCAAGAAAATATTTTAGATAATTTGAGTGTATAAAATATAATTTTAGAGCGAAAAATAATCTCTAAAAAAAATTTATACGTATGAAATTATATATATATATATATATGCTGATTCAATTGTGGCACAAAGTTCAGAACTTAAAATAGGTATTGTACTCACGGTATTTGCACTTTGAAAGACAATGTGAATCTGGTTAGAAATCTTCTACCTACGAACAGAAACAGCAAATGCTCTTTCCAAAAGTAATCCCCACAGTCCACAATAGAGGCTACAAAAGTAGAAGTGAAAGATAAACAACATCTGTAAAATATTTGTGTTGATTTCATTGTCTTGCTATAGGAATTCTTGTCTCTGTCATGAAGCAAATTCTTGTAAAACCCAGTGTAATACAAAGTACAATACATTATACAGAACTGAAGTAGCATCTAGTTCCGTTCAAACTTTAATACACTATACAGGCACGTAGTAGGATCTGGGTTCATTGGGACTAGAATAGGTATCTTTTTTAAAACGATAGGAAGAACGAAGAAGTCGCGTTCTAATGTGAAGGTGGAACGGTTTAAGCGTGTATTATATCAACCACATATTAATACAAGGAATCCGATTGAGACACCTTTTGGTGGTTTTAAGAAACTATTTTCTTGCCTCACAATGGGCTTAGAGTTAATTTTACTTAAAAGAGGAGAAGATTAGCAATAGAAGACGAACAAATAGAGCCCCGTAAAAATGGTTTTATATATAGTTAAATTTCGTTTTTTAAAGCTCACATTTCAGTGTTATTTCGTGTTTATTCAAAATTGCATGTTATCTTAGGTGTTTAAGTATTATTTACATATCGATACAATGCATACAAAATTAAAATTTATTATTGAAACTTTATATATTTGATTTGAAATTCTTTGTCAAGTTTGTCTACATAGCTATCTTACACTACAATAATCATAAAATTACAGCATGGTCAAAATTTCTGCTTAATTTCTTCTTAATTCTATGTTTATTAAAAAAAATGGTAAAAGCAGTGATATTTCGTTTTATAGGAGGATTTCATGTAACAAGACAGTCTCATTTTATTTCGCTTTTCAAAAACATTGTAAATTATATCCAAACGCTATAAAAGAAATAAATACTTGATTCCATTTTTGTATGGCATTTTTCGTTTTATCGCATCTCACCATTTTTACGGGGCTCTAAGGCAATGACAAATAAAAGCTTGATATAATATACCTGCAAGAGTGTATCCTCCATTTAAAGTACCATTAAATCATCATAATTGAAAGAGGGGAGAGATGTTACTGTGACCAGAACAATTCTTATAAATTCAACGTTCTTGGAAAAGGTAGAAAGGCAAGAATCGATCATTATTACAATATCTATACCCCGATTTTTATTGGAAGCATGTTTTAGAAAATACAAATATATTTTCGTTCTGTTAACATTGATAACATTTTACTATAGTATTGTACCAGTTATATTGATATTTATAATATCTATCAAAATAGACAGCTTCAAATAACATGATTTGACGTATGAATCCACGAAAGTAAATCTAGTAGCTTTTATTGCTGTCAAATATCGGGATTCTTATTAAAATTAGGGTATACTTAGTAAATGAATGGTTATTATGTTATTCAATAAATTTTATTCTATTATTATGAAAACAATAGGTCTACAATACATATAATAAAAGTAGCCTAAATTAATGTTTAAATTAACAGCTTTGATTCTTCAAGTTGTATTGTTTATTTATATTAATTTAATTTCTAGCATAGCTTTTTTAATTTTAAGCTCTATTTCTTGAACATCTACAGTAGTATTGTCTGAAGAATTTTCAGTTCCATAGCCTATTGTTTTTCTTAAATAATCTGAATTTTCTTTATTTCAATAGAACACCTAAGATATTATCAGCAAAATCTTCTAAATTACTTTTACCAAACGAAGGAAAAGTCTTTTTTTGAAATATATTTTATGAGGTTTTGTTCATAGGAGGCAACATCATTCAAGATGTATTGATTGGCAAGTCTTTTTGAACATTTGAATTTAATGGTTAATTTTGGCTTTTTTTTATGAATGAAGATTTGCTGCAAACCACCACTAAAGGATTATCAAGAATAGTTGAATGAGTAGAGTTGACAAGACACTCTTCTGGTTGGTATAAAGTTAGTAAACAATTTGCTATTTATATAAATAATAGTCTTATTTTAATTTATTATGAAATGAAACACCATTACTCAACTCAATACAAAATAACTACCTTTTCAACTTATTCCTCTTCAGAAAGCTCAAAGTGATATCCTGCGTCATTGTCATTTAAATTTACTAATGGCACAAACTGTGGTTTTTAGAAGTGCCATTAGTTTTGCTCCTTCATCATCCAGCTGCTTGGTAAATGTTCCACCACTAGTTTTATATAACTATTTCCCACAAGTAGTTAATTTGTGAATTGATTCCAAACCTATTTGTATTATTGAAATGTCAGCAGGGCCCGTTTTGGGTATGACAGGGTTGTCCAAAAATGAGATTGAGTTTTATCATCCTACTGACCATTTAGAATTAGACATACATTTTATATTTATGAGTTTTTAATACTCCTTCCAGGTAAAAGTCAGCAAACCTTTTCTTACTTACTGAATTTTCTCCTTTCTTTTAAAAGTAACTTATTTTTTCTTCTAACGTGCATAGTAAAAAAAGGTACAATTAGAAAGGCTTAAATCATTGAGTAATAAGTTACATTAACTTGGGCTGTGTAGTTCTACTAGTATATGAAAATGAGGTGGTGTTTGTCTTTTACTATTTCCTGCAAAAAACACTCTAGCTATTATTATGAAACCTCGCATGGATATAACTCGGAAGTCCGGTCGGCATATAGGATAGAAAAAGTGTTCGTCCGACATATTGTTTCAATATGGTGGCTACAAAATACTGCCTTTTGACCTTTGCACTGCATTTTATTATCAGATATTCATTGGACCATATTGAATAGTTTCCTGTATATAGATTAGCTATTACAACCATTTGATAGAAAATGGCGGCTTTAGAATTAAAATTTTTATTGAATTAAAAGCTCTAGTACCTAAGCTATGAAAAGCCTAACAATAGAAAGGTAATAATAGATTTAATATTTCTATAAATTCTTTGGTTGAAGATAATCAGGGGATGAAAGCATGTTCTTATTATAAATCACATCTAGTGTAAAGTATGGAAGATTAACTAATTCTCAGTAAAATTTGTACAGTAACAATGTTTTAAATTCATAATAACAACAACGAAAGAAGTGTATAAAGACATTAATTTACATATTTTTAAAATTTTTAATAACTATTATATTGTTTACAGTATGGCCTTTTCCAGGAATGTTATTTGGAAATAGGAGAAGGAGTTTTAGGGTTTAGAAAAATGGATGGTGACATTATTTTATATCTTGAGATATCTAAAAGCAAAAATAGAGTTACAGCGTTTTCAAAATGGTTAAATAGAGTAGATATTATAAACAACTAGCGATATATTTTTAGAGTACATATTAAAGTACAGATCTTCTAAATTAGCATTACTCGTTTTATGTAAAATTAAAATTTTAGGCTATAATTTAATTGTAGCCTGTATGATATCTACCAAATATGGTTTATTTATAAATTTGAACCACCTTCAACCCTTTTTACTCATTGTTCACTTTACGAAAACTTACTTCATTTGGTATCGCATTTGCGTATTATGTTAAAGATACGCTTGGTTGGTCGAAAAATGTATTATTTTTTAAAAATTGGAACTTACACTTTCACAGTCATGTATGTTCTAAGGTTATTTTGGTTTTTAAATTTGTTCAAAACGTGTAAGTTAAATACCCTTTCTAAGTAATACGATATTTGTATTAGGTATTTTACTTATAATATTTGCCTATCAACGCCAATCTATCAAACCTTAAGAAGGATTAGAATGAGGTTAAATTGTAAGTCAACGTAACAGCATTCACATCGAAAAAGGGGGAAAAACTAGGGGGAAAAAATATCACCCAACATAATTGCTTGGGAATGAACCCTATCCTGCCAAATAAAAATCTGTAATAGAACTAAATTTCTTGTGGATAAAAATATTAAACTCACTTCGGTTGCCCGAATTGTTAAAGGCGCTCCCATTGCAGTAGACTAAACTACTGATGATGGGAAGTTTGAGGTTCGAATCTCGGTCGGGTGTACTGAGAGTGGTTTTTTTTAAATGATTTTTTGCACTCTCCCTCGATGCAACTGAAGGTACACTTACTCTAAATATAGCCTTCCTAATATCTAAGACCATTATAGTAATTAGTAAATAAGTGTATTATCAAAACGGGTAGTAAGACATGATGCTAAAATAAGTCATCTTCCTAAATTATTTGATACTGGCAGAAAATATTTTTGCAATCCATACGTGTCTTCTTGCTGTTGTTGTTATTATCACCGCGTCTTACTACCGGTTCGGGTTATACACACTTACGTTAATGTGTAATGGTAGGGTGATTATGAGATGAAATGGTGGACCTACAATTTAACGTGGAATCCGAACCACGGTGGAAGCCTTGCATTTCCCACATTCACGAGTTGTGATTAATACACGTCTTGTCAGAAGTGAAGGAAGGTTTTGCTAATCAAATAAATCTGTGCCGGGACCAAGGATTGAACCCTAGACGCCCAGCACAGAAGTCTGACACCTTACAAGCTTTCTTGCTATTAACTGAAGAACTTTAAAAATATATTTATGAAAATAATCGTATACTATTGCAATATATTTTGCTATGGCTAGGTCTATTAATGAAATCATTGTCTAGCTTAATTATTTTATTTTATAAGGAAGGTACTTGGATGTTACAATTACTTAAATTGATTGATATAACTTCCTTGATCAATTAAATCAAGATAATAAAATAAGAAATATAACGTGGAAAATAATTTATTTCATGAAAAACCTAATTTATCATGAATTATGAACTCAATTAAAATAGGTACAATAATATTTGTAAAAAAAAACAACCATACACGCTCTGAACTATATTGATAATTTCATCACACGATTTATTAACAGAATTAACGTTAAAACAAACTTAACACTGTGTATTCCGGACCTAAATTAATCTCAATGAGATAGTGAGAAATTTTAAGGTTCAACTGGAAATCGAATCCTAACTCCTAGCTCATTAGATTTGGCCTAACGTACTGTTTTTTAAGGTAAGGTTTCAGAAAGAAAGCTAAGGAGTTCAAAAGCCTACATTCATTTTAAACATTTTTTTAATGGATGAACAAAATGGAAAGCAGGATCTTACGCGAAATACTGGAGTTCAATTCCAACCAAAGATACAAATTAATTTTTTATATTTTATGATTAGGTTTTAATTATAATTCCAGACGATTATCAATCCGATTTCTTTCTTCTCGTCATAGCCTCATTGTTAATAAGGTTTTTATTCCCCTCGTCTGACTACTATTCACAGAATTTGCGAATTAAAAATTAAGCTACACTTATCATGAGGTAAGGATAAAAATGGTAGACTCTAGAGGAATTATAGCCTAATATGGATGAAGAGAGAAAATACTATACTTAGTACATCCAACCGAAATTTGAACATTCTTCCTCCCCATCACCCGCAAACTAAAACTATACCTTCTTTAGGTTTAGTGCATGAAGCGGTGGGTCAATGGAAAGTTAAAGGGAGGGGGAGGATGGCTTAAAACTAAAACCCTTCAGTAAGTTTAGTAACTAATGATTTGTATTAAAATACATAATTTGTAATTATAATCTACTAAAATGTGTTAGACCCATGTGCTGTTTAGCCCTACGTAGTTCTATTTATTAATGTTATTTTGATAGTGACATTTTGTTTTATGATTTTATTTAATCAAAATTAGAGATGTGTTTCGCTAAATTGTGATTTTTCTTACAAGTACTCTTTTTTAGTCCTATTATTATAATTATTAATTAAAATTATTTTTATAAACTAATAATATTATTACACAATTATTATAATTCAAAATCTTAGTTATTTAAAACTATTAAATTTATTCTTGAAGGAGGCTTATGAAAACTAATCCTTTCTCCCCCGTCTCCCCCAACAACAGTCCTTGGATCCGCCCTTGGTTGCATTTGCCAACCTTCGTTATGAGTTTTTTTTTAACAATATATAATAATTCGTATCCCTAAAACTAATTTAGTATTTATTTTGTGGATTTGGACCAGATCATTGAAAATAATCTTAGATGTTTCTTGCACCAAGCCCCGCCAGCTGACGATAGCATCAGAATAAACCACTCCCTAAGTTCACCCACAAGCAAATCGTTGATGCCGAGGTGACCAATGGGGACGTTAGGAGACTGTGACGTCATCCACCCTAAAGGACTTAGCACGCTACAAAGTATACACACTTGAAGTAGCTTAAGAACCCGTCTAACCTCACGGATAGCATCTAAAATAGGTAAATAATACTGCTCTAATAAGGCGTCACATACTGGTGCGTTTTATTGCATTCTACTTTTTTTTAAACATTTTCTGAGACCATTGAATCTGTTTTACCGTATTTAAAGAAATAAAAACTAAGAAATAGAAAAATTATTATTTAAAAATTAAAAGACTTCAACAGTTCTTTATGTAAAGGGATGAATGCAGATAGCCACACTTTAAAACAACTTTTTATTGAGTGTTTTGTGTATTTTTTAGCACCATGTCTTACTACCCGTACGGGTTTGACGCCTATGTAATAGTTAGGCCTACACTAAAGGGGTTCGGGATTAAGAAGACTTAATTTAGAGCACCCAAATTTGCGTGGAGGGAGAGTGAAAAACAAATTAGGAAAAAATCTTGAAAGTGCATTCGGCCGGGATCGAAAACCTACCTCCCCATCTTTGGCAGTCCAGTTCAATACGAGAGTCGCGCGTTAGACCACGTGGTCATCCAAGGGTTTTTTGTGTATTTAATATTTTGGTTAATAGGTCCCATGAGACAGGTTCATCGAATGCATTCACGTTAAAAAGAAATACAGTGTGTGGGGAGCAGGGTGGATAAAAAGAGATATTACTACTATTTTTGAAACTCATAAACACTATGAGAAACTTTGAAGTGTTTTAGGGCCTATTTGTAAGATGACAACATGACGGGATTATTTTTAACGGCTGGCCTGCTCATTTTAGTTTTATTGAATTCAAAATTTAATATCAACATCTATTAGCAATATACCTAACTTTTGCCGTTCGTGACAGCCAATTTACTTACCTCGGTCTTGCGCGCATGCGGATTCGACTCGTGTGGACAAAATGCTTACTGGTGGGGGGGGCACCTTAACAGAATCATTTGGAGCGTTCACACTAGGGAACAAGTGTCGGACTCTGCGTTAAGTTCTACTGACGACCAACATGCAGTCAATTGCTAATTTTAAGTTTAGTACACTGATTTAAAAAACAATATTTCTAGCATTGAGTTTAGATTTAACACAGGTGATACTATAAGTGAAGGGAAAAGGTTTTTTTATATATATATTTGAGATACTGAACGTGCACTTTCTGAACCGACTTATTACATCAGCACAAGACTTATACATTCACTTAAATTTATAACAAACACAACACTCATCCCTTGGCCTTTGATTCATCAATATGAAAGGGTCAATACACATTTCAGAAATTATAGATTTTTCAGCCATATCAGGAATTGAACCTGGAACGCTTAGATTAGTAGATAGATACACTAACGACTGAGCTAAGTTGTTTTACTTTAGTCCTGTCTCTTGGGGTTCCTCAAATCGTCAAAAATGTATAAAACAAGCCTTTTTCCAGCAGATCGCGTCAGAGTATACTTGTGTAGCATTTTTTCCTGAATATACTCCCCCATACTTTGTTTTGAAGCAATAGAAACAATAGAGTTCTATGGTTTGAGTTAATTTATATATTATTATTATTATTAGCATCGCGTCTTACTACCCGTTCGGGCTATACGCACTTACGCTAATGTGTAATGAATGGTGGGGTGATTGTGAGATGAAATGGAGGACCTACAGTTTAACGTGGAATCAGAACCACGGTGGAGGCCTGACATTCCCCACATTCACAAGTTGTGATTAATACACGTCTTGTCAGAGGCGAAGGAAGGATTTGGATATCAGATATATCAGTGCCAGGACCGAGGATTTAACTCCGGAACCCCAGCACAGAAGTTTGATACCTTACTCCTAGACCACCATGTTACCTTATTTGATATAATAAAGCGATAGAAATAAATACTGGCCAATTGTTTGGCAATCTGGTGATCGACACCAGTATACCATTAGTAAGCGCTACAAACACAGGTGACGTTCACTAGTGTTCAGCATTTGTGTCCCAGTGTTAAGGTGAAATGGAAGGGGACGTAAGAAAGTGTCAGCATTTTTGCAGTTTTTATTGCAATTTTATTGTTGCCAAAATAAATAAAATATTGCTCCAGTAGCAAAGTTGAGTTTTTTTTCACATGTTGATATCAACATTTGTTGCTTATCTACCGTGAATATAGCGGCATTAGATAAGAAACATTTTAAATGAAGAGAAAAAGTTGTAATTAAATTCTAGGAAACCCTTGACAGATATTCCACAACCGTTGGTATCATCATGTAAGGAAAATTAAACTTAATGTTGTTAATGGAGCAATATTTTATTTATTTTGGACAAAAACATGTTTTGCTATAAAAGCTGCAAAATCACTGGGATTTTCTTGCATCCCCTTCCACCTCATCTTACTAGCTCCCCTCTAAACCAAGTCGGACTCTTTTTTAGATATGTTTCATATTCAGACTTAGTATGACTCAAGTAATTACGGCTCGATACTAAATACAGGATGACATTTACCTAGACTAGAATGGGATATGAAACTAGCCCATCCCATTCAGGCCTAGATTATTATTATTAGCACCGCGTCTTAGTACCCATTCGGGTTATACGCACTTACGCTAGGACCTACAGTTTAACGTGGAATCCGAACCACGCTAGAGGTTTAATTTAGTTTAGTTTATTTTATTTAGACATAGTTTAAAATAAAACATTAGTACTACAATCAGTCAATACAATTTATATAAACAACAAAACAGTTCTTAGAATAATAAACTTAACAAAACAAATATATTCAACTAAGTGAAAAGGGACAACCTGAGCATTATCCTAGACCTAGCCCCCGTACCTATCTAAAAAAAACTGGGGCGTGCTACCCTTCTTAACTCTATTCTCCTATTTCACAATTCCTTTTTATTTATTAACTGCATCGATGTTAGCGCCTAAACCTAATGTCCATATATTACCGTCTACCATTTGTTGTTCAACTAGTTGGTTAACCCCGGGTATATTACGCCCCCGGTACCCCACCCCATTGGATATCCCGCCGCTACCGGATCCGGTGGTTCTGGGTCAGCAAGAGTCCCAACGGGGCTGGGCATCCCCTTATTCACCACTTGGGGAGGTGCCCTATCAAGATCTAGCTCCGCCTACCTTCCCCACAAAGCCAGCACCATGGGCCTAAGCCTAACTTAATACTAATTACTATAAAATAGTACATTTAATACAAAAGTAAAAGAAAGCTTAACCAAACTTATCGTAATCACTTCCTCAGGGCTGCTGTCTTTTCCTGGTCCTCTCATACAGACGACTGTTGCCAGCCGACGGAAAGGGTCCTCGACGGTCCGGAAGCCCGTTCGCTAGAACCCTACTACAAACTTGTCTCCAAGTGTGGGGATCCACTGAGCAGTGGGGTGAATTCCGCCGTCAACTCATTCTTCCATCATGGCTCTACCCAAATGGAACTGCAGCTCCCCACGGTTCATTGGAGATTCCTACCTCCGGAATCCAGTGGATACCGCACTCAGCTGGGCTCTGGATATCCAGGAGTCTCATCTTGGTCC
>CABFVX010001389.1:108534-153112 GCA_902151425.1 Timema shepardi | reverse complement strand
CTAAACCAGACAGGTGTGACAAGAGACAGTCGAGCAACGGGCCGAGTGTAGGGCTAAACCAGACAGGTGTGACAAGAGACAGTCGAGTCGAGCAACGGGTCTGAGAGTGTCAACACTAGAGTGCGTGTTTTCACATTGTAATGGACGTGTGCGATTAGCTCAATACGTGTATTTAATAAACGTATTAATAAGTAATCATTCTTTGTAATGTTGTAGTTTAGAAATAAGAACCGTACACGTATAACAGCTTTTACTGGCTAACGGGAAAGTTAAAGTTTCTAGCAGATCCCATCCTAGAAAAAATAGCTTTATACTCCCTTGAATCGATAACGAATGTACGACACCTTGGCAAGGCTAGCACAAAGTATGTTTTCTGAACTTATGGTTCCAGATTTATTTTCCGGGACTGGCTGAATTTATTAAAATGTCATCATGATGAAGTGACGCGCTGGGAATTATGTCTAATTCAAAGGCACGAATACAATCAGTTGGCATGGTGATGGGAGAAGAGTGTAACAGCCCTCCTCCCTCTACCTCCTACCCACAAGCCTAATACAGATTTATTGCACTTATTTCCTTCCATACAATGTTAAATCTCCTCCTGGGTCCTGCTGCACACGTGAAGAGGATTACAACTATTCCCTCGCCCTTATCTCGCGCAAATACTCCATAGCTCTTACAAAACACCAACCATTGACGGCCTGAGATGATTACTACCAGGTTCTTGATTTATTACCCAGAGAGAAATTATAGTAAGGCAGTATACAGAAAAGAAATGTCAGACAATCATAAAACGTCAACTTGCACTCGATATGTCTGACTGACTGTGACAATTCTCAACAATTCTAGGACTTGGATTTATCTTGAATTAAACATTTACAAACATTATCTCGTGGATTGTGGGATTGTGATAATTTGGACAAACTTTTTTTTATTTTTTATAAAGATAAAGTATTTCACTCATCAACATTTTGGACCTCTAAGTTATAGTTCTTCGTTTTATGTCCCCCAGAATTAATAGAATCTAGTTTTTGTAGCATGTCACTTAATTCAAATGACATCTACAAACTATAATCTGCACCAAATGCTAAAATAATATAAAGGAATCCGAAGAAGAGAATTAAAATTGATATTTTCTGCAATAATATCATTTGTGTTCTACTCACATTACATGGATGATCCCGGATTCTATTACCATGCTTTCACCAACTGTTCTGCAAGTATGGCGGAGTAGGCTGCGGTCACTTTGGATGCAATCTTGCGCAAGTAAACTGTATACGCGAGCGTGCGCAAGCTTGCACGAAGAAACAGAATTCAAGTAAATCCATCTAAACCCATGGCGGCGCGCCCGAGCTGGTCACACTGAGTGCGAACTGGATACGCAAGCGTGCGCAAGCTTGTGCACGTGCAACCGCGAATCAAATAAATTTGTTTCTTCATGCACGCTTGCTGTATCGACGTGAGAGTTATTTTTTTCCCCTTGTTTTCAAGAGGTGATAGTTTTGTCCTTGTGTGCTTGTGTTTGTGTTTACGACAGAAATGGATATGCTAATAATATGCGTTGAAGCAAGAAGGACCATCTGGGATGCCTCTTATAAAAACCATAGCAACAGAGACATTATAAAGAAACTGTGGGTGGAGATAGGAACCATAATGGATATTCCAAGTTTGTAATGATAGATTTGAAAAGTGGCGAAAAAACTTTATTTCAACTTAATTATTGTTGTTTTAACTATCACAAAAATCACAAAATAATATAATTACCTACTGAATAGTTATACTTTATTATTAGTAGTTCGCCTATGAAAGTTTGAACAATGTTTGGGCTATTTGGTATTGAAGTAGTGTTTAAAAGCATCTCTGATTTTAATTGCCTTTTCAGTAGCTCTATTGTATTTACGCAAGTCATCATTTGGCCGGTAGACTCGAATGAGCTGTGTTTGGTTTTGTGCAACATAATTATCCACTTCTGCACTGCCTTCTTCTCTATCAATAACAATGTTTTGCAACAAACACACACATTTCAGAATCACGTCTACATTAGCCAGCATACACTGAATTTCAGTTTTTAGAACTCGCTATATTCTCCATCATCATCTCTATTCTTAAAATAATCGTTAACCCATTCTTCCCTAAATGGCTCTTCATCCATCATTAAAAATTTCAACACACCATTTTCCAACACAAATTCTTCTTCGTCCGATGACTCCATCTTGACAGCTCGCTGGAGTGATTACTTGCACCGAGTTGCAACCAATGTGACCACTTCGTACACGCGCAAGCTTCTTGCGCACGCTTGCGCAACCTAATACTTGCGCAAGCGTGCATCCAAAGTGACCTCAGCCGTAGAAGGCGTGGCAGTTTCAACGGATGTCTAACCTCTTGAGCTCAACATTGAAGAAAGACCTGCATATCGCTGGTCCGATTCAACGAGCTAAGAACACTACTCCCCTAACGGACTTCCGTGGCACCTTCTTTCTCCACTGCTCCAAACCCCTCTCCTCCTTGCCGAACCTTTTTTTTCCTTGTTTACTTGCCCAATTTGCTATTTAGAAAAAGAGTATATAATGGGCGATAGCTAGGTTCACAAATTGTAGTTCATCTTTGGATATTCTCGAAAGAGGAACCTCTGATCCTGAACAAGATTCTGCTGACCGCGATGGTTGGGACGTGGGTGTCACCGCATCGACGCCGAGGGAATCTTCTTTATTGATCCAAGTATTCATTAAATTTCCAAGTCCTTCAGACTTGTTGAGTTAGTCTGTATGACTATGTTTTCTTAGGAGCTTACTTTAGGCTTCCTCTTCTCCATGAGTTCTTTATTTCGTTTTAAGTCCTCATGACTTCACTATACGTCATGGCGCCGTGAACGTCATGTTCACGTGTTCAAATTTTGTATGGCTCCAAGCAGGTTGTCTAGTGCCTTTATTTGAGAACCTGGTTAGGTCAGTATCTCACAGCATTCTTGTTGCCACCCCTTTTTTTGTGTTACTATTTTGGGTGCGCAAAGTGCGGAACACGGCTAGTTTAGTATAGTGGCCCGCATAGATAGTATTTTCATTTGCCCCTTGTTGGCACCTCATTAGTCCAAGTTTTTAAAGTTAGTGTATACTAGATTTGATGTATACCCCAGGGAGTGGATGGTGGTATAAATGTACTATTGAGTGCTCTGGCAGTACCCACTGGGAAAGGACCGGCCATAGTACCACTTTGTGTGTACACCTGTTTGTTAGTCATTGACTAGTGTAACTGAACTACGGTAATCTTACCGTTTATTATTTTGGATGTCGTTCTTTTGTCTAGTCAAGCTAGGTAGCTTATCCGATATGTAACTTGGTAACTCTAAAACTATAGGATTAGCCGTTTTGCTTTATATGATGTTAACTCTCCGTGTTCTCTTTTTAGACCTTTCTGGTGGGAGTCTGGCGCTAGCCCGGCTGTCTTGCAATCCTATACCCACTATCAACTTAACTTCCATTTTACTGTTGCCGTGTCGCCTTGGACACGTTCTTTTCCCGTGCCACGGGTGGTTCCTACGTTTTTGGAGTTGTTAAGTCCTATCATTAATTGTTGTAGCCCAATATCACCATTTTTGTTGTTAGTATAATAAAGCTATTTTTTTACCTATTCAATTCTTTCACACTTATGAAATATGTACCCCTACCTGCCTACATATATAGATAGAGGTGGTAGTTTTTAGTCTAAAATAGTGGCGAATTATGACGTCTGAATCCAAGTATGCGTTCGTGAGGGACTAATGAATCGGAAATTTTATGTTGAAAAATGTGACATTTTATGTACATTTTGTTGTTAAATTTTGAAAGTAACCACTTTGTAATCGCAGAGCTAGAAGGTTGGAAAACGCCCCAAATACGGAGACATCAAAGTTTAATTAAGACCCATATACTTTCTCTAATACAATGCATAAAACAACTCTAACTCTCAATATGCTTATCTTACTCTTCTAAATAAAATAATTTTATACAACTATAAAGTTAAATTACAAATGGTTGGATGAACAAATAAATTTAATAACTAAAATAAAGGAAACACAATGCACACCATAATCGCTAAACAATCGTAAGAGCAGCACACCCAGACTGAATATATTGTTAGATGGCGGCTATGTGTGGCGTTTTCTAGTCCGCATGCAAGGCCAGCTGTAAGTGTGGGCGGAGGAGGGGAGGAAGGCACACCTGCGCCTCACCGCTCCTCTAGTCTAGTGCCCGGTAGCCATAAGGCCAGTGCATGCATCACTGCGGGTAACAGTCAGGCATGATGCTACCGAATGCTCGGAGGCGTAGATGAGGTAAACATGCCCATCAAAGCTATATTAATATTAGGATTGTAAAAAATACTTTTTACTATTATGTCTTTAAGAATGCGGCGCACGCTAGGCATGCATGAAGAATTCACCCCTGATCTGTTCTCCCATGTCTGCCTGTCTATCCTTCAATAGATACACTCCGTTTACCCCGAAAGGCATCAGTCTTACTTTTTCCGATTACATTATGACTATTATCTTGTAGCCTACCTCATCGATAGAGGAATACATCAAGGTAGGCTTGCTGCCTTCCAGTGTACACAAAGTGTACCTGTTGCTACAGCCAAAGCTGTATTTTGTCCACACTTGATATTTCCTATTTGTTATATGGGCATGCCTCGAGGTCAAATCAGAATTTTGATTCTAGTTTTAAAACTATTAACAGATTTTTGAAAAAATTCTTAAATGGTTTTAATGATTTCGTTCAGTTGAATATCTAGCTAGTGTTTTTGACTCAAATTTAAAATGTTTACTCACAGGAAAGACAGAGGAAGCCGTTAAATTATACTTCAAATCCTTATCCAATCACTTCACCGCACCATTCACACAAACACCAATATAACTTTTTTTTAATGTGTTATATTCAACAAACATTATGTTACTAATGCTATTCAAATTTATTATATTGTATTTCTACATTACATATTTTTATATATTTAAGTTAATTCATTGCATTAAAACTACATTCCAGAACTCTTTCTAACAAATCAATAGCCAGATTTTTGGTAAAATTTAACAATAAACCCCAACACCCTTTTATTCCATAATTAATATTCGTTGGAAGTTTTTAAAAAAACAAAGAAGTGTATTTGATTCTCCCTTTCTGACACCTAGCATCTTAACTTTAAGTGGAAATTTAAAGATAATTAAAATTTCAATGAAGCCAAACATGTCTGAAAATGTTTATTTTTATATTTGAATAGCTCTGTGTGTGTGTATGTGTATGTGTGTGTGTACAATAAATAGGTTACATAAAATGTGTTTGTTAATCAATTTAATGTTGAGTGACTAATTCTAATTTACAAAGTACTGTGTATAATTTTAAAGTAGGCCTACTTAAATCACTTTTTAAACATTTACCTTAGGATCAAAATAAATTGCCACTGCCCATTTAAATCTAGAACATTTATGTTTAATTTCCTCACATCCCATTGCAAAAAAGGAATTGCATTCTCTGTGGATATTATAAAATTGATCATTTGAGTTTGTCACTTTAATAACTGTTTTGTTATGCTTGGGAAGTTTCAAAAACTAATTTACAACATAGGTAAAAGACAAAGGAAGAACCATAAACAAATGGAAGAATCTAAATTATGTTGTGTTGATATTTAATGAGTCAGGTTATAAAAACATTAGTTAGTATTTAAACAGTATTACATTACTCCTTTGTGTGAGATCAGTATTTAACAATGTGTACAAAGCCAAATAATACATTTAACCTTTTTATTGCAAGACATAACCTAAGTCTAGCCACAATTTTTAAGCTAGTTCACTTGTAATTGTGTTTATTTCAATATCCATGATCTTAGCAATGCAAATATATTGGTAAGGTAATTTTGAAAGTTATTTAATAGAGTAGGGACCATACAACTTGTAATATACAAAAGTACTGTTACCTATACACAATGCATTTGATATATTGTGTTTATACTGTAAGAATTTGTAGATTATTATTATTATTATTATTAGCACCGCGTCTTACTACCCGTTCGGGTTATACGCACTTACGCTAATGTGTAATGATAGGGTGATTGCGAGATGAAATGGAGGACCTACAGTTTAACGTGGAATCCAAACCACGGTGGAGACCTGGCATTCCCCACACTCACAAGATGTCTTGTCAGAGGTGAAGGAAGGGTTTGGTAATCAGATAAATTTATGCCAGTACCGAGGATTGAACCCCGGCCGCCAGCATAAAAGTCTGACACCTTACCGCTAGACCACTAGGTCTCCCAATTTGTAGATAACCACCAATTTTTGTTGGAATGTAGGTTAGACAGACAGGACTATGGGAAAATATTTAAAGCTGCGTCCATACTAGTGAGCTGAACTTCAAACCAAACCTCGAGCCGAACTTCCCAACATTTGTGCGAGCCATATTTTACTTCATAAAGTTATGTACTTTGGTGGATGACACACACAATGAACAGGGAAAAATTAAAATTAGCTGCCGCAGCACAATTTATTCACACCTTGCAACAAAGAAAAAAAAAGACAGGACAGACGATGGTGGCAAACTCAAATGTACTTAAGGCGAGCGGAATATAGTGGAAATAGTTTGCTTTACTAACATAAATTTCAAGAAATTAGTGTATAATAGTGTATAATTAGTGTATATTAGTCAATACAAAAACTTAACTCAAATGTCACCAAGTATTAAGCATCTAATTATTTTGATTGTGCCAAAAGTGAAAAAAAAAGAGTTCATGTTTAAGAGAATCCATAAGTGTGCAGGAAAGACTCGCAATAACATTACATTTCTTAACCGGTGACTCTTATACAAGTCTGCAATACCTATTTAGGTCTCTAAACAGAGTATAAATCTCTATATATATATATATATACTTAATATTATGGGGTAGAAATGAGGAAGGAAGCATTTCAGAGATAATCTACACGCATTTGTGTTGAAGGAGAGTAGAAAACCAAATAGGAAAGACCACCCTCAATACACCCGACTGGGATTCGAACCACTATCTCCCTGCCTTGAGCAGTCCAGTTTAACACCAGATATCCGCCTCAGTGGCGTAGTTGGCTAACGCGCTAGTCGTGTTGAGCTCAACTGCTGAGGATGGGGAGATCGAGGTTCGAATCTCGGTCGGGTGAACTGGGGGTGGTTTTTCCTAAATGGTTTTCCACTCTCCCTCCACGCAAATGCGGGTTCACTTCCTCTAATTCAACCTTCCCAATTCCTAATCCATTAGAGTAATTAGTACTTAAAGCGTATAACCCGAACAGGTAGTAAGACGCAGTGCTAAATATTATTATTTAACACCAGATGTAGACGTTAGACCACTACGCCAAATGTAGCGGGTTGGGACATATTTACCCACAAAATCTACCTTGGGTGACAGTCTATCCTTGGTTCACCCCTATTTCCCCAGAAGTCGTTTCAAACTTATTTTGAGTGTGCAACAAATTTTCTAAGAAAAAGTTACCATCGTCGTACAGCTTACAACACTTGAGTGATCATATAATTGTAAACATTGTTTTTATTTTTATAGATTGAATTAATTTATATTTATTTCTCTCAGCCTATTATAAAACAAATTTGCAGTTAATATTTAATATGTCAATTACACAAAAATGTAATCTCAGGGTGTAGTAAAATTTACATTAAGCAACTACTCAGCTAATATTTCAAGTGTGTGTGATGTAAGATTAATTAGAATAAAAAAAGTTACAAGTGGTTCAGCTCAAGGCTCAGCTCGCAGCACCGTCCAGTGAGTTTTGAGCCAAGTTTCATAACATTCTTTGATGTTCGTCGAAATACCAACATTAACCGGGTTGCTACAAGCCTTCCGACAAATCCATTTATCCAACGTTAATGAGGCTCAGCTCTCAAGTCTGGACGCTGCTTAAGAATTACAAAAAAAAAAAAAAACTGAAAGGATGTTTTTATTTGTAATTCAGAAGGTATACCAGAAACTAGAAACTGAGAAAAGGAATTTTCAAAACATCCAAGCTATAAAATTCTTCTTTAATTATTTTAGATAACATTAAATAATTCCCTCTTTATTAAATCAAAAGCATTATTCTTTTATTATTTACATTTGGCACTAATCACCTCAATGTATTGACAACTATTTTTAACTTCAACATTATGTATTTAATAATATACATAATTCACCAAACCTATATAAACTGGTAGTTATATTCCATTCACGGTAGGAATTACTCTCTGAAAGGTCTTTTTTCCTACCAATATCCTACTATATAGAAGATTTATGGTAGGGAAAAAGACCTTTCAGAAGTCAATTCCTACCGTGAATGGATTATATAAAATCAGGTAGGTACAGTAGTAGGTAGGCAGCCCTATACAATTACAGCCTGGTTTCCTTGTTTTCACACAAGCATATATATAGGACCTACAACTTTTACAGTTTTTTTTCCAACAGTTGACAAAAAATTCTTCAAGTCTTTCATTAAATAAATAGCTTATAAATGGATTCTATAAAAAGTGAGAGTACAATATGTTATATCACAAACAAATTCTCAAGTCAATTAAATAGGATTCCAAGAAACCCAATAAATTAGTTTTTTAAATAGGTAGGCTATTCATGGTGTAAGGTTATAATGGCAACCAGAAAGGAAAAAAATACACATTTTTATATTTTTAGGTTTAATCATTCTGTAGCTATCATTGT
The DNA here is from genome assembly GCA_902151425.1 of Timema shepardi. Classification (NCBI taxonomy): domain Eukaryota; kingdom Metazoa; phylum Arthropoda; class Insecta; order Phasmatodea; family Timematidae; genus Timema; species Timema shepardi. Next base: position 144,421 of record CABFVX010001389.1, on the reverse strand, counting down.
TGATTTTATTTTCAAACTTGTGATATTTGTCTCATAATTCATGAATAATTAAATTATTTTCTATTGAATAGTGACTAATTTTAGAGATTACTGTGAACATATCATTTGTTAGGGCAAATATTTAGGAACAATTTTAACAAGTAATAAAGTGCAGAAATGGGCTTTTGAATTCTTAATGCCATGGAGTAAGCAAGTATTATTATTATTAGCACCGCGTCTTACTACCCGTTCGGGTTATACGCAAGTAAGCAAGTAACTGTAAAGACTATTTTTGTTTGTTTTTTGTTTCAGATTTACAATCAAGCAATTAGAAAAAACAAAACATTCATTAGTTCAGTTAGTTCTTAATACTATTTCTCTTGGTTCTGTCAATAAGTTAACCATCCCAAATATCGTGATTCCATCGAGTTGTTTACACAAATGGTTATTTTTTATGCAGTAATACTGATAGGAACTTTGTTCTCAAAGTCTGGGACTCAGGATAGTGGACGCAAGAGTCTTAAATGTTACCAATGCTCTTCTGACAACCGTGATGCCCTTCCTCTTTGTGACAACTCATTTTGGAAACATACATATAAGAAAGAACGAGAAAACATGGTGATTCAGTGCCCCAGCAAGAAGGCGGACTATTGCGTCAAAAAGGTTGTGAGAGGTAAAAACTTTGTTCAGACTTCTCGAGGTTGTCATGGCGATGTGGATGACATGGGGACTGATCTCCGTGAAGGATGCACATCGATAAGAACACACCTTGAGACAACTATATGTCTATGCAACACAGACATTTGCAACAGCGCATATTATTTTGATCATGATTTCCCACTCATTTTTTGGAGTTTTACGTCTGTCATGTTATTACAGTTTTTAAATAAATAACCATAAACAAATGACTGGTATAAAAATATGATCCAGTATTATTACTTAAGTTATTTTAAGTTAAATTGTATATTATAATTAGGTTTATAGAAAAATAAGAATTTTGTTTTTGATAAATGATAGTTTTAAACAACTACTAAAATTAATATAGTTGCTGTAAGAGGGCTGTCTTTATTTTATAACCATGCAGTTCCACATGTTGATTAGTTTTTTCATATAAAATTCCTATCGTTTGACATTTAACTTTTTCAAAAGAGTAACTTGTGTGAGTGGTGTTAAGAACAGGATATTTAACTTTGTTATGGAAATAAATTTAGTTGTTATGCTTGTTCGTGGGAGGAGGGAGAGTACAGGTGATAAGAGGGGGCGGAAGGATAAGACTAGTGTTCAAAACACCTTGCAAAGTTCTTCAGTTCACTTTTTATTACTATTGTTATTATGCCTACTACTTATGGCTTGTAAGTAAATGTCTCAAATTCACAAATAAGAACATTTTCTAATATTTTTTTTTGTAAAATTTTGTTTTCACATTTTTCCAGGTACATGACAATCCTGTGATAAAATTCACTATTACCAATAGTTATGACTACTAAGATACGAGTAATATTGGGAATTAATGAAGTAAAATAGATGAGAATATTCATAGCTCAATTATTATAGAGGTGAAAGAAGAATAAAGGCTAGTAGCGCTAGAAATAAACCATACCTATCCCCTTACTATGCCAGGTAAATTAAATAGGGTAAGCATTGGATGTGGCAAGGAGATAGGTAATGTTTAGTCCTCGAAGAGAGAAACACACTACAGTATATCTTATGAGAATGACAAATCTATGGCTTCAAAACCATTTAAACAATTTTCATTTATCTTTACATTTTCTTGTGTGATCATCATCATCATCATCAAACCCCTCCAGCTTGCCGGGAACAAGCTCTCGCTAACACTGTCTGCCCAGGAACATTTCTCCTTCCATCACTCTTCTCCAGTGGACCAAATAATTACCAGATTCAAGAAAATAGTTATTTACTAAAATTTAGCATTTTATTCAACAAATATGATAATTGGAAAAAATCAGTGGAAGAGAATAGAAAGTATCAGATTTTTAATGTTACCTTAGAAAAAAATATACTGCATAAGTAAAGAAAACATAAGTCTTGATATGATATTGATAGCTTATCAGGCTTAATCTTATAAATTATTTGAGTTCGAGATGTATTTTTTACTTCGGGAATACCCCCATTGAACAAATATAAACTATAAGACAACATATTAAATTACATTATAACAAAATATTAATAGGTCAAATTTATATTATGTTCATCATAGTAGGTAACAAACATAAATAATAACACAAAGAACTAAAAAATAATAAACATAGAAATGAAATAAATTTATAAAGCAATCCACATTTTATAAAAAAGCTTAACTAACTACTAGGATACAAAATGACCATACATCTTTGTAAGTGGGCCACAGAGCTAGAATTCATTTAGCTCAGCCTTTATCATTTAAAATTTGATAACAATCTATGTTTCATTATCACATGCAAACAGCAAAATTACACTTCATAAGACCACTTGAAATGCACCAAGCTAAATGAATAAATGACTTCACAAAATAAAACTATTAGATGCAAATTTAATTAAGAAAACCCACCTAAGGAGGGTAAGGGGGAAAATGTGGGAAGGATCCAATGCATTAAGGTGACATATTGCTTTCTGTCTTCTAGTAGAAGTAGTCACATCACACACACATTTAAACACAAATCGAGTAATATCTAGGATTTGTTTCCTTTTATGGGGGAGCGGAATTGTATCCATTCCGATAGTTATGTAAAAAACTGCTTTTGTGAAAAATTGGAATTGTATCCACTCGGAATGGTATCCATTTCGATAGTTTTGTAAAAAAACTGATTTTGTGAACAATCGGAATTGTATCAACTGGAATTATATCCACAAAAACTGGAATTGTATCCATTCCAATAGTTTTGGAAATAACTGCTTTTGTGAGAATTCGGAATTGTATCCACTGGAATTATATCCACAAAAACTGGAATTGTATTCACTGGAATTATATCCACTCGGAATGGTATCCATTCCGATAGTTTTGTAATAAACTGCTTTTGTGAAAATCCTGAATTGTATCCACAAATGGCCGACTTGAGGTTTAACAGAAGGAACGTTTAACGTAAAAACTTTGTCACACTTCTGGTAGAGGGCAGCAGGATGGAATCTTCTTAACTTACTAATTGTATACTATAGTGCAGCCTTGTCTAAAAATATTTTCTTAAACATGAAGTATTCATTCTCTTTAAAGATTGCACTGCATACTAGAAAATTAATTTGCAATCTTATTTCACTGGTAAGATTCTTTTTTCAGGTCAATACATTTTAAAGTATGTATAGACTTCTATAATTATAAAGAGATAAATCAATTCTTTTATTTGGCAACAGACTTTAACCACTATGTTAAAAAATGATTATTGAAACTCTAGCTTTAATTTATTCAAATCTAGTGAGAAACAAGACACTGTTTATGAATTCTGGCAAGAATTTTATTAATGTTAATTGGCAGCACTGCTTTGCTCATGTCCTATTGCTCAGTGAGATCTAGTGATGGGAAGAATCGAGTAAAAGTAGTCGACTACACCTTTTGAGTATCGTAATCCGCTGTACTCGAATCTTCCAGAAATACTCAAATAAAAATAGTTGCTCCCTTTTTTTATCTTAAGATATATATACACAATATTGGTTGGCATGTTTAACGTGTTATTTTAATACAAAATCTTTTTTCCCATACAGTTCATTTTTCAGTCATACTCTTTATCAGCGCACAATTTAAAACAATATTCAATCCCCATTCTACATTTTATCAATAATACATCTATGACCATATCGGGAATGGAACTCAGGAAGCCTAGCTTGGTTGGGACACCCACTACCAACTGTGGTAGTGTTGAATTTATGCTAGGTGTTTCGTTATAAGATTCGAGCCCCAACCTCATTACTAACGGTGACAGTATTTGCAAGCGATGTTCACCACAATTATTACAACCACCATAAAATTACCGTATTTCCCACACTAGTGGAAATATACTTAAGGCGTGATATTAATATATAGACTTTTGAAGCTGAAAGACGATGTTAATTTTCATAATTTGGTTGAAAAAAAGTGGTTTAAGAATAAATTTTTTTTAGTATATATTGCGTTCACTAGATGCATCAGTGAATGTTGTATAATAAATATTGGGTGCTTATTTCGTATAAATAATTGTGTTTATTTTTAAGCTACGTAATTGCAACTCCGTTGATTAGAAAAAGAATAGCGTTAATGGGGATACCTATGGGATAGAAAGAGACGTAAGTATCTATAAGCGCGTCTACTACAATCTAAGAGCGAAACGACCTATCGGTATTCATTATTTGCTCCATAATTTTACAAAGGTTTTGTACATATTTATGATATTTAGATATTTTAGTAACAATTCATCACACGAAATATAATATAGCCTGATATTTATTAAAAATCCGCGTGTCTTATCATGTTTTAAATTTAAAAAAAATACTCAAAAATTTATTTCTCTCCTACGCATTATATAAAAGACAACAGATCTAAAATTTCAGACACAAACGTCAAAATCAAATGATCATTGGCTGTTTTGTTCTGAGTTAGGTTAATCTTATTGAGCATATTATTTCCATTCTTAGCCTAAATTATAGAGTTTAACCATAGCTAATTGTCGAGAATTAACATCTACAACGATGATCAAGTAACATTTTAAAATCTGACCATTAAATATATTGATAAATGATAACATCCATCACTAACATTTTGATTAGTAGGAAGAGGAAGCCCAATTCACTTGTATAATTCGAACATTAACCGGTGAGTGAAATGTGAGCTTAGTTCAGTGGTTTCCAACCCTTTGCCGGGCTTGACATCAATTTTTGTCTTGGAAACCATCGGTATCTCTTTATGGCCTACAAGTATTAATAGCCTGGTTTTTAAATTTTAGTTTTTTAATATTCTTACTAATCAGAGCTATACAAATTTTATCACCGCATCTTAATACCCGTTTGGATTATAAACATGTTTACTAATTTCGCTAATGTGTTAGGGATCAAAAAGGTTGAATTAAGATTAAGTTCAGCCGAAGTTGCGAGGAGGAAGAGTGAAAATTGTATAGGGAAAATCAATCCCAGAACCGTCAGTCAGAATATGAATCCTAACCTCATCAGTTAACCCAAACTAGCGTGCCGTTAAGCCCACGTGTTTGATTTAATTCCTTTAAGCTAGATTATGCTATATTATTTATATGAAAGCGACTAAGATGTTTCACAAGTGAATTAACGAGCCAAGTGGGTATTTAGAAAGCTTGATAGCAACGCTTCTCGCCTAACACGAGACTCATACAGCAAACTAAGTCAACAAGCAACTGCTTGAGTTAGGTAACCAAAAGAAACATAATTAGTAACTAAACTGTTTTTACTTTATTTGAATTTTACACCTTCCTATAATAATAATAAATTTAAAAAGTAAACATAACACTCTATTCTCAACGAGCAACGTGATTACACCAAATAAATGCCATGACCCTGAATGTGGTCACGACTCACAGGTTGTAAGCCATTGGTCTAGTCACTAGAGTACCTTAGTTCACTTAGTTACCATGTGAGAAATGTTTGTATTTGAATCTTTACATTAAAAAAGCTGACCTTCCGGTCTTCCCGAGTGGCGAGTGGAGTTTGTACCCTCCTAACACAGGTAGCAAAAGAGGGTAAGGGTAGTCATGGAGGGGGTAAGAACTGTCAGATGAGGCCACATATTTTATGCTTGAGTGTGTTAGGTTAAGATGCAACCTGCTTTATAAAATCGCTTCAAATTCGCCAAGTAGGGAACGTCAAGTAAACTACCTATAATTTTAGGTTTGGATATCTAATTCCACAAACCTCTCTGGGTAGCCCTATAAAAACCTTAGATATCAAGTTTCAGCCCGATCGATGGAATGGCTTAGGCTCTATGCAGAGATACAAACACACAGACAGGCAGCATCGCAAAAATCACTTTTTCAGTTTCAGGGGGTCATGAAACGTCGATATTTATTAAAATTTCAAATTTTATTTTAACGATAGCAATACTTTTTCTACCCAACCAGTTCGAGAAAGAAAAAATTATTTCCACAAATTTTACATTTTACATTGTTGCCACTGGACTAAGAGGTATTGGCTGCCTCAATCGTCACCACGCAATCCCCCAACCTAGGTTTCATTCCATTGGAAATCATCAGGGAGGAGTGTGAAATTTGCAATGCAACTTCTCTAAACAGAAAACTAAAAAATAAATTGGAGAAAAAAGAAATGGGCAAAGAATGAGAGGACACACGGATATAAACATGTAAAAGAAACAAATAGCAAAAAACAAATAAAGGACAAACACAGGAAATAGACATAGGATGCAACAAGAGGTTTTCCTTAAAGATATATATTATGTAAAATGTGATATTAATATACCGTTAATATTCTTCCTTTTCCAAGCATTAAAAAAAACTCTTATATCACAGATTAGATATAAAAATCAATGGTGAGACTACAAGTTTATCAGATTCCAAGAGAAAAACATGATAAATCTAAGTCCTAGTTAAAGCATGAAGGGAAGGAACTTATAAGTAGGTCAAGCATTAGGAATGTGTGAGAAGTGAGAAGATTATCAATTAATCTCTTTGTTAACTTCAAAAAGCCTTGTAGACCAGTTTTCTTAAAATAGGACGAAGCAAATAAACAATTTTCTCTCAAAATGAAATTTAGAGTCAAGTAGGCTTAAAAGAGGACCAAAATAAGGTAAAGTAGGGTAGTCAATATAGCTTAAACAAACCACACACTCAAATAATTTGATAAACTTGTAGTCATCTTAGAGTTTGTCTCATCCCACAGGAAACACAAAGGTTATATAGGTAAAACTTCTCAAACCAGGTTTGCATTATGGTGGGTTTTTCCCTATAGTCTTCATGAGAAAACAGTGGCGTTAAGATTGGTGAAACAATTTTAATATACTTGAAAATATACATTAACATTGAAAAGAAAATATTCTAAACAGAAAATACAAATAAGCTTATTCCAATATCACTGTTAAAAAGTGAAGAATTTGTAAATCTGCATTTAGTTATGACTACTGGTCCAAACAGAGTATCATATCTCATGTCCTAATTAATCAATCAGCAGTTAAATGGGCTCTTAAATTCACTGACAGCTTTTATTTGAGTATATATGCTATATGATATTTAATGCACATTTTGTAGTTTCTATTAGAACAGCTATGTATAAAGCTTTGTGTGAGAATTATCAGTTTACTTCTTTTAAATAAAGCCGTATTTTCTTGAAATTAGCTTGCTTGCTCATGAAAAAATGACTGAAAGAAATATCAAAATTGGGTTCCTTTTGAGTGATTTTTGGTTTATAAACATTATCACTAACAGTTGCATCTTCATAATGAAACAAACAAACAAACTTTCAAAGAAAAGATATTTCTCTAAGTGCGTGAATTATACTTTTTCAATTCAAAATGAAGGCAAATAAAATAATATGATATATTAATGAAGCCAGATAGAAATTTGAATATTAAAAAACAAGGGGATAATGATTGTAAATAAAGAATATGTTGCATGTTAGGATATTAAATAGAATTTACAAAATTTTGTATCGAAAACATGATTAACATATCCTAAGTTGATAAAAAGTTACTAATTCAACAATTTAATCATTTTAGATTTGAATATGAATATTAATTTATGTACAAAACAACATAAAATGATAAGAATGTAAAATTGATGTGTATTTTAACTTTTTATATATATATATTCATAATTGGTGAATCTGGATTTCTACTTTCAACTCAAGGTCAAAGTTTTTGAATCTTCACACACTCCTAATATTTTTCAAATGAAAAACATGATAGCTAATCAATATTTATAAATTAATTAACAAAATGGAAAGGTTAGCTTTGATCTTCGCGATTCTTTCATTTTTATTGAAACAATAATCCGAGTCTATTTTTTTTTACTGCTAACAATTAATTAATATTTATTCATTAATAGATTTATGTTGTGTGTGTAATTATAAATAATAAAGTATTTTAAAAATAAACCAAGAAAAATATAACATATAAGGAAAGATTTGCCTTCAACAACTTTAATTTTAAGACTTAAATTTGCTCTCTGTTGTCATGAATTCGGACATTTGGATTCTGCATTAGGTCCAAGTTAGGGTCACCATCGGTAGCGATACGCCCAAGCCAAGAGAATATGACTATGAGTGTGAGGAGACCAACAATGAAGAGAATAGCTGCCATCCAATAGCGGCGATACAAGTGTCCGCCTGTTTTCCGATTCCGAGTAGAAGGGCCCACCACAGACCTTAAAAAACACCATCATATACAAGGGACCATATCCAAAATGATATAATAACATTTTACTATAACAAACTTAGTCATAACATATCTAATATGAAATTAGGATTGATGGCTATAATTTTACTTCCAAAATTTCCTTCAAATATTCTAAAGCAATTTAAAAACATAACTATATGTTGACTACATTAAATTTAGAAGCGTTTCTCACCAATGTTAAATTTATTTTATAATGTTGTTATCACTTTAAACCAAACAGCTTTTCTCAGCCAATTCTGAAATTTAAATAATCGAGAACTATTTCCCTCTTGTATTTCATCAAGTTTTATAAAGTAAAATATGCTATGATAGGCCATTTGAGTTTAACAAATATTTAATTATATTTAAAGAGATTTTCAAATAAGTGGTTTACATTATAATTTAAAGCTGTTTTGCAAGACATAAGAAAGAGAGATAGAAACATGAACGTCAACTCTCTAAAAGAGGAGATCACAAAACATGAAATAGTGGAAAAGGAAATTGGTACCTTCATCCATTAAAAAACATGATTCAAAAATTGAAAACTGGTTTTACTTAACCCTTAAGAAGGCACGTGGAGGCCAATATGATCCTCAACCATATAACTCTAGCAGTATATTCCCAAAACTGTAAATTTGACTTTCCCTCTCAGTAGCTTCCTAAAACATATTAAAGCTGTGCCTACCCTTTCTATCAGTGTGTTGAGCTTTCCACTTCAAATTAGATGGTGTTGGTAACCTTATGCAAACTAATAAATTTCTGCCATCAATCTGGCAGAAATACTGGGGTGTTGAATCATTTGAGAGAAAGCAGGCAAATCTGGTTGCATGATTATTTGTCCGATAACTTAAAGAGATAAGAAATGAAGTGAAAACTGGGCTGTAAGATGTGTAGGTGACCCAAGTAAGACTGATCAAAAACAAATTACACAACACTAGCTACAATTATGTTTGGTTTAATTGTCTTGTGCAACCAGTTATATTTTAATGTTCTAATTTTTAGTTTTTTATAATGAATATATTAACAAATTCACTGCATGAAAAATTATGAAATTGATTTGTCAAGTTTTGAGTTAATAAATTGATAATTACTAGGATTAGTTTTATTAGGAGATTTCCAGACACTTTTAATAAAGTACAACCCTAATGCCATTTGAGAAACATTTTCAGCTATAGCTGTGGTCCACAGAATGTATATTTTATCTAAAGTACAATTAGCAGCCAACTGTTTGGTCATTATTAATTAATTATGCTATAATAGATATACGATATAACTTAAAAGATTTATATTTTCTAAAAAGCAATTTTATCAATTTGAAAGTAAGGATAAATTTTGAGAACACAAACATATTTTATATATTTCAAAATATGTTTAGATAATTACATAAGAAAACCTTATGTTATAAAATAAGACTAATTAGGAGTTCAATAGAAATATTATATATTTACATCCAATGTACATTTCATGTTATTCATTGCCATTTTTCTCCCTGTTATGATTTTTTAGTTTCCTTTTTAGGAAATTGCGTTTCACATTTCACATCCCTCCTGTTGTGTTCCAATGGAATTAAACCTAGTTAGAAGGCTTGGTTGGTAATGACCGGATCCCTTCAAGAAACAGCTATTACCTGTGGCGGCAATTTAAAGTGTGAGCTGTGTTCTTCTTTTAGTTGTAAAAACTATTTGTTTTAATACCTCTTTCAAGAACCTTCTTCCATTCACAAAAAAAAACAAAAAAAACTCAAAAAGTGAAAAGAGGTTTTCCTTAAAGAGAGAAATAATTTCAATACATGAAAGTTTAATTGTCTCTTCACATTGATTTTGTTTCGCTTATGTAAAAGTGTATTTGGAAAACAGCTTACTCTATGGCAGCGGTTCTCAAACTGGGGTACGCGGGTACCTTTTAGGGGGTACGTGAGCAGCTCTTGAGGGAAAGTTGACAAAATAACAAGGGACTTAAGGAAAACCCTAATTGTTGGCAGTTACCAATATCTGATTATTTCCACCTCTCTTTTTCCCGTATTTGCTCTTGGCTGGAGACCGATTTGTGAGTATTTTCAACCCTCTACTTGACACCTTCTACATTAGCAGTTTATTATGCCTTTCTTAACATAACATCTCTGTAAGAGTGGTTTTTCATCCATGGTGTACTTAAAAATATAAGTACCGCAGTAGGCTAAATTTGGAGCCGTAGCTCTGCTTGAAAGTTTCAACTGAACAACTTTGGGATTCATAATACATCATCATCATCATAATTACAATTAAAAATTTTGATTTGAAAATATTGTGTTAAGGTTTACTTTTTTTTTCTTTATTTTTGAACGAATTTGTGAATAAAGTGTGTAAAATTTTTCTAGAGAATTTTTACAGTAAATTTTTTTTTTAACTGATCATAACAATTCTCAGTAAGAGATAATGTTAAGGCTATAACAGTAGGACTCTCTCTAAATACCTTTGTCACATTTGAATTATTTTTACATATATTTTCCCCCAAGAGATTAAATAGCTCAATAATTTACCCTGTGGTCATATTTTTTAAAGCCTGTCATTTGTCAATTTTTTTACCTTTGGGGTACATTAAGCTTTTAGTCGTGGCCAAGGGGTACAATCTAAAAAAAGTTTGAGAACCGCTGCTCTATGGCATTAGGAACTCGAAAGATCTTTGCCCCACTTACAAAAGTATGCCACCAATCCCTCTATTGAACTTGTTTTATCTGGTCCAACTCATTACATCCTATAACCTTCCAGCACACAATTAGCAATAATATCTAATAGAATAATAAAACAGGGCAGTTCTTAGATAGATTTCTATTAACTTGAGTTGATTTAGGATGTGAAAAAGAATATCCCTCTTTAAAAGTGAACCATAATTTTGAATTAACATAAAATTGCAGATTTGAAAGAATTTACTTTAATTAGCATAGTAGTTATTTGGGATATTGGTCAAGGCTTATTCATGGTTTAAATTAGGAGAGATAGCCAGCTGGTGACGCTGGAGCAGAATTTGTTTAGCTAAAACAGTATTAAACACAAAAACACACATTTAAAGATTTATATTAGTGTTTATCACTATTAGTATATTATATCAGAACCAAATGAATCTTATTACTAGACTTTGCATAAAATATAAAACCAAGAGAACCAAGTAATGTAACATAGTTGATATTTTTCTTTGAGTAGGAAGTAAAAATAGGAATAAACTTATTACTAAATACTATCTATTATGAAAGTAAATATTTCTTAATAGACCAGGTGTCAGGTATTTGACTTTAGAAATAATTTGAGGAAATCTGCAAAGTGTTTTAATTGCCTTATTTTAGGTATGTGATGAACATACAAAGTTTTTCCTCCTCCGAAGACTGCATTTTTCCAAGATGGCAGCAAAATGAGGGTGCTCACGAATATCTAGTTAGAGGTTAGTTTTATGGTAAAAATAATTACTATTACTTTTTTTACAAATAGAATTGTGTATATAAAAAAAAGAAGATTGTAATCAAATTTTTTGTAAAATGAAATCTTTTGGAGCTATAGCCATAAGAAGCCAAATATTTTTACATAACTGCATGCAAGAAGGGGCACCCATTCTATATTTCAAATGCAAGTACTCTGTAATCTTAACAACTAGAATGTATTAAGTATGGTGTAACAAGATTAGTGTTTAACAGCGGGACCGGCGCGCTCTCGTTGTTTAACCTGGCTGCGCTCCCTCTTCTCTCTGTCTCCCTCCTTGTCTAGCAGCGGGACCAGCGTGCTCTCATTGTTTACCCTGGCTGCGCTCCTTGTTCTCTGTCTCCCTCCTTGTCTAACAGCGGGACCGGCGCGCTCTCGTTGTTTAACCTGGCTGCGCTCCTTGTTCTCTCTGTCTCCCTCCTTGTCTGATAGGTAGGCAGCGGCCTTTTCACTTGACTAGGGGATCAGAGGGGACAGTGGGGGAGGGGGGGGGGGGTAGACGGAGACACTTCTGGAGGGGTCTGGATCCTTTTTATTCTGCCCTTTTAATTCTAGAAGTGCAGGATTCCAGACCCTTAGCTGGCACCACCCCTATATATACACGCTCAGCGATAGCCAGGTGTGCTCAGTTCTTGGTTCTCAACAGGTGAGTCCAGTGTTCGTGTGACACGTTCCGGTATAGTGTGTATGATGTTGGGACCTGTGGCGGGGTGGCGTGAGTGTCTTTAACATTGAAAGTAAATTGTAACGTGAACGAAAGTTTTAAGAAACTGATATTTGGATATTTAACTAATTATTCAGTATTTTTGTTAACAAGCTGTTTACTTGATTTGATGTAGTTCTATTTTATGTGGTTTCATTTGTGTATTGATTTACAAACAATTGACTATATTACCTGAGTCATTGAACTGTTTAGTTATAATTAATCCAGTGTAATTTTATTTTATGTGTTTTCATTTGTTTATTAATTTAAAGACAATTACTATTATTACTTAGCTAAGCGAACTGTTTAGTAATAATTTATTCAGTGTTATTCTATTTATTATGTCCTTATTGGTTTATTAATTTATTTAATTATTTTGACCACCTAATTTGTTGAATTGTTTATGTATATTTAATTATGTGAATGTTTTTAGTGGTGTTTTTAATAATCAAAACCTTGGGTGATCTGTGAGTATTTTAATTCATATTTAGCCTGTAACATACCCCAATACCCTCAAAAGAACTCGTGTTTCACACGTTCACATGTGAACGACCTGTGACTCTCTCATGTCACGTGCGCCCAACGTTACTTTGGTGTCAGAAGTGGGATATTGGTGGTGTGTTTGCTTGATGATAACAAGAAAAATGGCCGCAGATATCAAGGATTTAAGAGCTCTTATTCAAGCCATGGCAGAAAAAAACAACAACAGACTGGACCAAATCGCAACACAAACTACGTCATTGAACAACAAGATGGCGGAACATACGACATCATTGGAAATCAAGATGGCGGAACAGACATCATCATTGGAAATCAAGATGGCGGAACAGACGACATCATTGGAAAGCAAGATGGCGGAACAGACGGCATCATTGGAAAGCAAGATGGCGGAACAGACTACATCATTGGAAAGCAAGATGGCGGAACAGACGACATCATTGGAAAGCAAGATGGCGGAACAGACGGCATCATTGGAGAGCAAGATGGCGGAACAGACGGCATCATTAGAAAGCAAGATGGCGGAACAGACGACATCATTGGAAAGCAAGATGGCGGAACAGACGACATCATTGGAAAGCAAGAGGACGGAACAGACGACATCATTGGAAAGCAAGAGGGCGGAACAGACGACATCATTGGAAAGCAAGAGGGCGGAACAGATGACATCATTGGAAAGCAAGAGTCTACATGTTAAGTTATAAGAAAAACAATTTTGCTTAACTTTCACGAGTACAAAATCAACTGAACGTCTTTAATAGAAAAAGCAATATACTGCGGCAAATGTCCTGTGTGACGAGTTAATGCCAGCAACTATGCCTTAAAAGAAATTCTTATCGAACAGTACAAATAAAAACCATCTCATCTCCATGATATGTGAGAAACTCTAAATGGAGAAATTCATTGTGAAAAAAGTTGACAAGGATGCTGACTCACTAAATGTTAACTGTTGGAAAAGACATTGACATTGGTGCTATTATCAGCATTAGCTCCATCTCGACCCAACATTTATTTCTTAGAACCAGGCAAAGGGAAAACAGACTTCACAGTGTATGGTTCAAGCAACTTCAAATATCCAAAAGAAGTAAAGGACAACATTTGGTTCCTACACATATTTAGTGTCTGTGACATTACTTCCTCATTTTTCATCATCATCATCATCATCATTTTCCAGCCTGTGGTAGGGCCAGTTTAGTAAAATGCCTCCATCTTCCACTACACCCCATTCTTCCTCCTTTAATTTATTCCATTCTTATCCTTTCTGCTATCTACTCCTCCCATCTCTTTCTCGGCCTACCTTGCGGTATTTTTCCTACATACATCATTTGCATCTTGTTCTTAGGTATCTTATCTTTTTCCATCCTTGTTACATGCCCATACCATCTCAGTCTTGCTTCCTATAGTATCTCATGTACTCCCTGTACCCCCCACTCTTCCCCGGATAACTTCATTCCTAATCTTGTTTCTCCTCGTGACAGTTAATATGCTCCTCACAAACTTCATTCCCATGGCCTCCACTTTCCTAGTCTCCCCTGCATTCACTGTAAATGTTTCTGCTGCATATGTGACAATGGGTACAAAGTACGCCCTGTGTAATACTTCCTTACACCAATAGGGTACTTCTCTTCTCCATAGCAGGTCTCTTAAAAACCAAAAGAACTACTCTTTCTGCTGTTCTCTTCTCATTACATCCTCTCTACTCTCACCATTCGCCTCAATCACGCTTTAAAGGTATTTTACATTTTGCACATTTCTCATCTTTATTCCGTTCAACTTTATAACTTTACTAGGCTTTATCCACTTCGTTATCATTACCATCGCTTCACATTTTGCCATGCTAAATTTCATTCCACACTCNTTGTCATTACTATCATGCCACACTTTTTCACTTCCTCATTCCATTCTTGTAGTTGTTCCTGTACTTCCTCATCCTTCTTCTCCCCATAACATCAAATCATCAACAAACATCATGGCTTTCATTATTTACTCCCTGAGTTTTCCTGCCACTTTGTTCATAACCATTTCCAAAACAATTACAAATAGTAACGATGAAAGAGTACTCTCCTGCTTCACTTCATTATTTATTTGGAACCGCTCCCTCCTTCCACTCTTCGTCTTCCACAACTCCTGTTATCAACATACATGCTTTTCCTTCTCATCACAAATCCTCTTTCCACTCCAGGTTTATTTATATCCACATTATCATATGCCTTTTCCACATCCATAAACACCATTATTAACATTATTACCATTTTACTGACAGGGCAAAATAAAGTCTGTAAAACTTTTAAGGAATAATGATAAATTGCAGGAAGTTGTGCAAAAATATCAGGATGGTTATCCAAACAATATAGACACTGCAGGAAAACAATTTATTGTAACTCTATATGGAGCCAAGATCAGAGAAAATTCTTTGGACAAATTAGGGGTTGAAAACTAGTATGAATCTGTCAAATATATTTATTTATAGTATAAAACATAAACATCTATTGACATATGCAGTGATTATTTCCCATATATTCACAAACTTGGGTAATGGCTTACCTATGAGTGGAATAAAGGGCATAAATATAAAAATTCAATGATCGTGAAGGTTTTAAATTAGTAAAATTAATATTTAGTAACAAAGACTGATTACATTTTAGTTGTTAAATAGAGTATTTTATGTATGAATTGAAATGTATGATGGAAACCTCTTTACTGCATGAAGTAGTGGTAAAATAGTAAGAACAAATATAACTCAATAGTGACTGCGTTTAATGAAAAATATGCTTATGACCTTTTTTATAGAGATATTTATCTTGAACAACATATAAGAATGAAATAGCCGAAGCTATTATTTATGCTTTTAGTGAGGATTACTCAATCTAGATATCATATTCTGAATATTTAAAAATGACACCTGGACACGGGAATAGAACTCGAGACAAAAGCCAAAGCTCCCGAGTTTGATTCCTGTCTCCAGGCGTCATTTTTCAATTTTTCAGAATTGAACATTATAGATAATAACTCTTTTTTAAAGTAAAATTCATGTTTAAGAAGACATTCCCAAAAATACACATTTCACTCATAGGAGGAGGAAAACTTATTTATTACAGACCAAAAATAAGGTGATTCAAACACTTTGAAGATTTTCTCAGATTATTTCTGAATCGAGGTTTATCTATGCCCTGAGACCTGGCCTATATGTATTTATAGTTGAATTATAAATTGATTAAGTGTAATACGCACTTACGCTAATGTGTAATGGTAGGGTGATTGTGAGACAAAATGAAGGACCCACAGTTTAACGTGGAATCCGAACCACGGTGGAGACCTGGCATTCCTCACATTCATAAGATATCTTGTCAGAGGTGAAGGAAGGGTTTGGTAATCAGATAAATTTGTGCCGGGACCGAGGATTGAACCCCGGCCGCCAGCACAGAAGTCTGACACCTTACCCCTAGACCACCAGGTCACCAATACATAATTCATTTTATATTTAAATAATGGTTTTAAATTGTGATATTTAGCTTTGAAATTTATTAATTAGTAAATTCTCTCATTTATGTGAAAATACAGGCTGCATTGTTTGCTTGGTTCAACCGATGCCACAACCATGGATTAAGGTTGGTAGCATTGGCCAAGCTTACAATGGTCTTGGAGTAATAAGCCTATTATAAAAACTAGCACTCACTTCCACCATCTTGAGAACCACTCCATGGCTGACCTTCGCTTGTATTTGTTCTCGTCGTGATCAAATGACACATCTTTAGGGTCATCCAAAGCTTCAAAAACTCGCCGAGGGAGTTGGCCTGGCAAAAGTTGATATATTTATATAAAAAAACAACAACATTTAAATGCACAACCAACAAACAAATATCTGTACACTCCATTACACCTGAAGGGGTAGCAAGCTTACCTTTATTGGTTCCACTATGGTGTAGTCTATAAGAAAGCCCCATAGTATTACCAGTCAAGGTAAGCATAAGTGGAGGGTTCTGGTATTTGTAGAATGGAAGAAGTTGAAAAATAACAAGAAAAAATGTTGTATTATATTTTAAGGATGGTGTGCTATTCAGAAGAAAATGTGTATTAATAGAACATAAAAATGAATAAAAAGCTTAAAATATAACTTCACCATCATGGGCAAAAATAAACTAATTTTTAGTTAAAAATCAGTCCAAATGAGTGCTGAAAACAAATAGTGTTCTTATTAAGTATAATGAGTAATTTTTTGACCAAATTTTTTTGAGATGAATCTGAATGGAATATTCTTTAGTTTAAGATCATAATTCTTAACAGCGTGTCTTACTACCCATTCAGGATTAAACACCTATGAACTAATTATGCTAATGTGTGAAGGATGAGGAAATGTACCCACATTTGCATGGGTAGAGAGTAGAAATATATCTAGGAAAAACCACTCTTAGTACAGCCGACCGGTATTTGAGCCCCTATCTCCCGTAATTGACAGGCCGATATATTGCAAGATTGCCACCTTAGACCATGTGGCCAACAAAGCAGGTATTACGATATTAAATGCAAATCGTATATTAAACTAAATTACATATATTTTTAACTGTTCCCGATAAAAAAAAGGGTCACTTAATATTGTTTAATCCATGGCTTATTAAAATAATGAAATTCATAGGTGTCTATGGTCAAGTCAAATAATAGATCTTTGTTAACTTCTATAAAAGGTTAAATTAATTAAATATTTTATTTTCAGATTCAAATTTTAAATACTATTCTATCAAATTTGAATCTGGTCTTTATTTGTATTTAAAACTTTGAATTCAAAGTTTTTGAACTTTGCACATATTTAGGTTTATTTAATGAAAATAGAAACAGGAATGAAAAAAATATTAACAGAAAAATCGTGCACTTGTAAACAACATTTACCTTGCAGATCTTACCAATATTATGTTAATAATCATTTTATGATTCGAATAGGGGTGTACGAGGTATAGTAAAGTTATATTTTGTTTCAAATATATGTAAGCTTTAACTTCACTACAAAAAAAACTTTGACTGCAACAGTTACAAAACTTCACCAGGAAAAATATTGAAAATGCACATTTTTTTGGTTTAATTTGCATAAATCTGTAATGTTATATAGTATACAATATAAATTACTGTTAGCATGATAATGAATTAATTAATTTAATTACATTTGATAGTAGATTTATTCATCAGTGTAGGCCTGCATATAAATAATTTATATATATATATATACTTGAATTTACATTTGGCTTTGAGAAGATGTACTATATTTGATTTGGCTTAAAATTGAAAAGTGAGCTTTACACTCATATATTTTAATATATATTTAGAATTGTCCCTTGATTTACTAAATTAAATCTTTTTATTACTTTAGAAAGAAGAAAACCTCTAAAATTCTGAAATAAGGACAAGGTTGTGTCTTTTAAATAAATAATTCTGTATATTACAGGCTTTCTGAATAGATTGTAATAAAAAGTAATTATTTCTGAAATAAGTATGGACCATAAAAGCCCCTCACACTACAAAGAGTTTGATAAGGGCCTACGATTAAGTATAAGCAATGGTCTCACCAGACACGGGAAAGCTTTCCGTGCGACTGAATGCTGACAATGTTTCGTCGACATGGACCACAGAATGAGGGTTGACGTTCATTGGACTAGGGCTTGACACAGAATGGTTGGATTCATAGGCTGGACTCTGCGGTGTCTGTATGGGTGTGGTCTGCCTCTGGTTGGAGACAGTTGAGGCTGATGTGTGAGGTGTTGGCACAGACATTGTGTCTATGTGGTTGGTGGGAATTTTCTTCACATCGTTTTTTACAAGTCTTCGGCTGTCGAGTGATGGTTTTAGTTCACTATCTTCACTCAGCTGTAAAAAATAGTAAGATTAACCCAAGTATTATTTTGGCTATGGTATTCTTCTTCTTATTATTATTATTAGCACCGCGTCTTACTACCCGTTCGGGTTATACGCACTTACGCTAATGTGTAATGTTAGGGTGATTGTGAGATGAAATGAAGGACCTACAGTTTAACGTAGAATCCGAACCACGGTAGAGGCCTGGCATTTCCCACATTCACAAGATGTCTTGTCAGAGGTGAAGGAAGGGTTTGGTAATCAAATAAATCTATGCCAGGACCAAGGATTGAACCCCGGCCGCCAGCATAGAAGTCTGACACCTTACCCCTAGACCGCCAGGTCACCTACTACTCGTGAATAAAGTGGCAAAGAAACTTGGAGAGGAAGGAATGAAAGCTATAATGTTTGCTGATGACTTGATGGTATTGGGGTAAAAAATCAAGAGGAAGTAGAGAACAACTAAAGGAATGCAAGAGGAATGAAATTCAGCACAGTGATGTGTGAAGTGGTGGTGAGGATAGGGTATAGATAGTAAAGATATAAAGTTGTATGGAGTATAGCTGAGAAAAAAGTACAAAGTGTAAAATATCTTGGAAGCATGGTGGAAGTAGAGAGTATCTAACAAGTCGGTAACAGGGGGAGTTGTTCTATAGGAGTATAAAATACCTGCTATGGAGGAGAGGGATCTTGAAGTGTAATACAACTATGGTGTGTATTTATGCTGACATACTGAATTTGGTGTCTTTCAGTGATGTGACAACTGTGATGATTTACAACAAATAATCACTATAGAATCAAATATGTTTATACATTAAAATGCTAAGATGCATATAATATATTTTAAAATAATGCACTTATGAAGTGCTTCACAAAGTATTTATTGTACTGACAATTAGAATATATTATTATTATTATTTTTACTTAGCACCACATCTTACTACCCGTTTGGGCTAAGTACTAACTACGCTAATGGAATAGGAATTGGGAAGGTTGGATATAGAGGAAGTGAACCCGCAAATGTGTGGAGAAAGGGTGGAAAACCACCCCCAGTTCACTCGATCAAGATTCAAACCTTGATCTCCCTGTCCTAAGCAGTTTAGCTTAATACAATTAGCGCGTTAGGTAACCACGCCACCGAGGCGGATGACAATTAGAAGATTTCCAAAATATGATTTCAGAAAATAGAATTGAATACTAGGCAAGTTAATGAAATAATTTGAGTGGTGAAAGTATAGAGTACTTTGTAAAAAAAAGTATTTCTTTTTTTAATAAAATATTTAAGAGTGGAAGGCCAGGTGGGTCAAATGGCCGACATGACTTGGACCAAATGGTCGACAAGCTCATGTATAAGAGGGCAAAGTGATCAAAAGCCAACTGGTCCACAAAATGAAAACAAATCTTTCAAAGATTGAGGGGGTCAAGTGAGCGATACGAGTTGGACCATGTGATAGACAAACAACTGGTTGACACAAGAGGACAACTGGTCAACAAAATACTGTCGAGATGGATTCAGTTAGGAATAGGCCAATTGACCAACAAGTTAATATATTGCAAACAAAGTGCTCGACTACCAAATTGTAAATGAGTAAGAACATATCAAATCTAAAAATAATTATTTTGTAATATAATGAAGAGCTCTAATAAATACCAGTATCAGTGGTTGCATATTCTAATGTATCATTATTACATTATACTGGATTATGGTGATGGGGAGATCGTGGTTAGAATTCCAGTCATTTTTATTGAAGTTATTCCCCTAAATGCTTTTTCCCTCTACCTCCACACAAATGCATCTACATTTCCTCTAAATTCTACCTTCCTCATTCCTTCATATGTGTGTTAACCCTAACATGTAGTGAGAAGCCAGGGGAAAACTTATTAATTCAAATAATTGAAATGATAATTGGTAACGCATCCATTTCAACATTTGTCAACCAGTTGGTAACAATTGAGTTTCTTCAAGAGGAAGCCATTAGCAGCATTGTAAAGTGTGAACTGTGATCTCTTCATTGTAAAAGTCATACTGTGTCCTTTTATATGTTTTTATCCACCTCTCCTATACCTTCTTCCAAATATAATGCAATTACCTCGACAAGCGAAAAGAGGTTTTCCTTAAAGAGATGTACACATGTTTAATTGTCTTACACTGTATTAAATGCATTCACATCTGTTTGCTTGACGAAAGCAACTTGATAGATATCTTTGGGTGTAGGTTTTTGTGTCTAACTATAAAACTCTTTATTTCTATTATTAAATATTAATTTGGAGATCACAAAGAAAATGTTTTATTTCGTAACAATGCCATTGGGCTCTTACATTGTTGTTACATCTATTAGAAGTCCACAGAACCAATGAAACTATGTCAAGGTCTTGTAGGCATTTTATTTTGTTTCTACTAAACAAACTAATAATGTATTGTTAATAATTCCTTTTTATGCAATATTAATTCTTCTATGTGTATTTAATTAACCTGCAATTTGTAAGATCAGAATGCTTTAAGTTAAAAAGCCACAGGTAGTATTTAAGATAAGTAACTTTTTTAAACCGTCAAATAAGTACTATTGTACAATATGGCAATCAATTAGTAAGTAAATCAATTCTTAAAACCATACTATAAAGTAAAAATATATGTTAACTAAATCTAATTAAAGGTATCAGAACTAAGATAGGGTAAAAAAGAGAATGAATAAAAACAACTTTATTGTATGTCTGATATTGGAACCTTAGGTTCTCAGTTGTGATTCAAGTGTGGTAAGATTGTGTTGAATCTTAATCCACTATCATTAATTTCTTAAAACACAATTCAAAAGTATTTAGTTAAAACAATTCATTGCTTTTCAAGAGAAACAAAATTGTGCATCCACAGTCTAATGTTAGTAGAAAAGGCCTTTTAGAAAATTCAAACATATTTTTTGAGACCTACATTGATAACAATTTAACCATAATATTGTCATTTTATAGGTAGCTTAGTGATAGTATCTATAAAAGGTTACTAATAAGAAATTTAGACAAACATGTCATCATTTTCATTCAAAGCTAACACTTATAAATGTGCTTTAAAATCATTGAAACACTACTAAAAGGTGCAATATCTTTAAGAGCTAGTGATAATAACATAGTGTGTTGACTGCCTGCCCATATGAAGCAAGACGGCCTCAGTGGTCTTGGGGTAAAGTGCTTGCCTCATAATATGAGGTTCAAGGGTTCCGACCAGCCCGAAGATGACCAATTTTTACAAAGATATTAAAATCAGTAGCAAAACTTTCTTTAGAGAGGAAGTGAAGCTGTTGGTCCTATATCGATAGTGGCATGTAAAATATTCCTGAAAGATACCTATATAAGATGCCATTCTGGCAGAATTTGTAGGGTCTTTCTCGCTCACTCATAGAAATTCAGTGCAGAAAACACGGGGAGTTAGTGCACTTTCACAACTTCTCTAGTAGATTTGCTTTCTCACCGAAAATGTGGGCGGGTCGAAGAGCTACTTTAGATAGATGAGAAACACATCAAAACCAACCTTCAGGTTGTAGACTCACTATTATTATTGTTATAGGTACCACACAAAAATTGGCCTAATGAGTAGTGCTAACCAGCAGAACACGCATGTTACATGTCTTGGGTGTATAGTCTGAAAGAGTGGTAGTAATACGCGGTGCAAATAAATCAAATACATGTCTTGCGTTAACATATTTATAGAGTATTAAAAGGTCTACAGTCATTTGTTAACACTTTCTAAATGGAGATTATAAAATAACATTGGTATCACAGTGAAAGGTTATCTTACTAAAGGCAGACCAAGCCCAGCTCTGGCCCAGTTGACTCCGGCTAGTTTCTCTCGAAGCACGTCCGCCACGGCAGAGACAAGATTAACAGCAGGGAATATGCCCACCTTACATGATGGACAGGTGTAGCCTGCTGGGGCTGTTGTCGCGGGTAGCTGTCGTGCATACTGATCTAAGCATGCCCAGTGGTACACGTCTGGAAAGAGAAGTTGTAGCAAACATTAACAGCTCATATCGTTTATAGTATCCCCCCCGGATATAAAGACACAAATTATATCATGAGTTAATTTACCTCACACCACAACATTAAGATAGAAGAATACTAAAAGAAATAACCCGAACGGGTAGTAAGACGCGGTGCTAATAATAATAATAATACTAAAAGAATATTTTTTATCAACGCATTTCACTACCTTTTCAGGCTATATGTATATAATAATTACATTACTAGAGTAGGGACGAGGAAGGAAGCATTTTAGAGGTAGTCTACTAACATTTGAATGGAAACAAGGTGAGAAACCATTAAGGAAAAACCACCTTAAGTATAATCGACTGGGATTCAAAACCTGACTTCCTCATCTTCAGCAGGCCAATCGAACACGAAGGTTACGCCTTAACCCAACCAACCATTGAGGCGGGCTGAAAGAATCTTCCTAATTGTTAAAGAAATGTATACTTTTGCTTTCCCTTTGTTTTTCAAAACCTTTACAAATGAAATAGCAGTTACATATTATTGGTGTGTTTTGTATCAGCCATTTTATTTCCCTCACTTTACAAAATATACATTACATTAAAAAAGACCATTAAGATTTTTTAAAACAGGAGTTCACAATTTTGTAAGTTCTCAAAATCATATGAGAGTAATAAAAAAACAAGTCTTTTTTTTGGAAAATTAGAAATAAATTTTCCTGATACACCTTGGAGTCAAATTTAAATGATTTCTCATGCACACTTCATTTATATCAATAATGAACCTTTTTTAAAAATATTCTTGTAAAAAGTTAAATTTTCATATTACATTAAGTAACAATAAACTGTTAAAATCCTTATAGATTTTAAAGAAACTAGTTTCTCTATTGTTGACAAGAAAGCGAACTTCAAAAGTATACGCATACACAATAAACAT
This sequence comes from Timema shepardi, assembly GCA_902151425.1. NCBI lineage: Eukaryota > Metazoa > Arthropoda > Insecta > Phasmatodea > Timematidae > Timema > Timema shepardi. Next base: position 120,729 of record CABFVX010001389.1, on the reverse strand, counting down.
TACTTTAAGAGCTGTGCTAAGCTTCAGGTTGGATACAATTTTGGAACTGAATGAGTTCTTCTACAACCATTCAAGTGGCTTAGAAAGAGTTATTTTAATCGCCAAATTTATTTTCCTTTATTAGTAGGACCTACTAGGCGAGTGAAGTATTTCTATCTTCATCTTTCTCAGGCGCCAGCTGACAGAAAATTGTTGATAATACAATGATTCAAAACACGCACTTACGCTAATGTGTAATGGTAGGGATGATTGTGAGATGAAATGGAGGACCTACAGTTTAACGCGGGATCCGAACCACGGTGGAGTCCTGGCATTCCACACATTCACAAGTTGTGACTAGCACACGTCTTGCCAGAGGTGACGGAAGGGTTTGGCAATCAGATAAATCTGTGCTGGGACCGAGGATTGAACCCTGGACCCCCAGCACAGAAGTATGACACCTTACCCCTAGACAGCCAAGTCACTGACAACCTGGTAATTGATACTTTCATTCATTTGATATGTAATGAGAACTTTATATATATATTTTCATGACAAAATAAAATTGACCAATATTTTCATCGGCTTCATATTCTTATTATCACAGTTATGATTTTGTCAAATAATTAAAATGCCACCAGGAAAGACTCATATTTTTCTGAGGGGGGGATAGGCGGTCTTATTGGGCTTTTTCAGGAAACTCTTAAACTTTAAGTTCCACATTCATTTTGTATCTAAATTGATCATTTATTGATGAAACTAAAGGTAAATTTATGCAAAATGTTAAGTGTATATTAAAAAGTTAATTTGTAAGAGCTATTAATAATGTGACATGTATGCTGTCCATAGGATATGTTATGGTTTTTGAAATAAATGGGTTTTATTATTGTTATTTTTGAAAAGTGTAGCTTCAATTAATACAGATATATTTAATTATCTATGCAGACTAAATAGATGAATGAAAGAAACTTCAGGTATTTTTTTGCGAGAAGCTCACTATACAGGCTACTGTAAACTAATATTTAAAAGCTGTTAGTAAAATAACTAGTACAGCGTGACAAGTTTGCCAGGTGCTTCTGAAAAAAACTGGCCCACACAAATACTGAACATTTAATGCTTAGTAAGCCTTACACATTCATTTTGATTGACGCTCACAAATAGAAATAGTTAAGAGTAAGGTATCAAAAATTGAGGCAAGTTAAAGCCTTTAAACCATGATTAAATGATCATCGGGTACATTGAAGTCAAAAAAAGAACTTGCGCATCAGATCAAATTGTTACAGATATCCCTGAATGAAAAATGAATCAGAATTTTGAAAAAAAAAAAAACCTTGCTCAGTACACCAAGTGGGTTTTTCAAGTGGGCCTATTTGAAATAGTTTTTTTGGCGGGGGGAGAGGTGGCGCTTTGGCGAACCCTGACCCAAAATATCTTACTCTACAATACTGTATTGAGGAACAACTTTACATGTTCATTCATGTAGCAATTTAGTGTGGGTAGATTCCATACGATGGCCAGACAGCTCTGGTCTGATTTTAACGGTGTGTCATCCCAATCCAATACAACACTTTTGAGTCCTGCACCATTTATTAAAAGTTTAATATTCTAATGAACAGTAATGACACAAACTGTATGTGTTCTGCTTCGTCCTTAGCAGACTAAACTTCGACTATCCAATACGATTAGATGGATGATTTTGTTTAAGCAATAATTGATAAACTTCAATTAAATTACCCAAAATTAAACGTTTTCGTGCTTGAATTTTTGGACCCTTATTCTTATGGTTACAAAGTTTTTCTTTCCCGGTATCATTCTGCTAACATCATCTCCATTGCAAAAATCTACAACCAAGTAGTACTCTAAGTCAATATTTTTCCCGGCTTTGGATCTGGAGTTGACCGAATACCCTTTGCACTCACCATTTTTATTATATTGAACAGGCCATGTATTGCTGGTGACTTCAAACTCATCTTCAATTTTTTGCAACTTCAACTGGATAGTAAAACTGAAAAAAACGTTATTTTCTCACTCGGTTTACAAGTTTGAGAAAACTTAGGATTTATGTGCCCCAACATTTCTAACTCTACTTTGTTTTAATCTTCTATGACTTCAGGTTGTTTCTTTAGACAGTATTAAATGATTTTCTGGACTTGTTTTATTTTCTCCCATTTTTTTTTTGTGGTGTAAGTTTCTACTTGAATTATTTTTTATTTTTAAAAGTTGACTCACTAGTGTGTTTTAAGGATTTGTTTAGGTAATAATCTATTGATGTTTTTAATCAACAAAAGTATCCTTTTTATCTTCTTTGCTAGTGCTTGGGAAAATATCCTCATCTGTCAGGTCAAATTTGTTTTTATTCTAATGAGAAAGTTTTTTCCTACATCTATCACATATTTTCATGCCCATTTCTGTACCTAAATTTAAAGAGCACATCCATTCTGTTACATTTATAGAATTTTCTTACCTGATTTGGGATGTTTCTCTTCATTAAAAAGATTACAACATTTGAACAAAAACACAGTCCAACTTTTGGTGTTTTGATTACCTGACTTTTTTTTAAGTAGCTGGCTTATATTTAAAATAATTCTCTACAACTATTAATAGACTACCTGTAATATAGTATGTTTGCTGAGACAACAATTTTTCAGGATGTAAAAGTTAAACAAAACCAATAAAACCCACAAAGCTTTCAAGTAAAAACGGTCTTGATATAAAAAAAGACATGTACAGAGTATTCATTATAAACTAAACAACCATTTTAATACACCTCAATAGTTTACAAAAATTAACTTCAATTAATTCACTTTAAGAGAAACATTTAGAGCCCCTGTACACTAGCAGGCATGTAGCGTGGCATGGCCATAGGGAAAAGAAAGATTGCGTCCAACAAAGGGTTTATGTCGCAGTTGTTGTCTATTGAGTGTGTACAAGAAATCTCACTATGTACGGGGTGCACAAGCAGCTGCATGTAGTATTTCTCAAGGAACTATAAAGAAAAGAAGATACTTTTGGTGAACCCTGTGGTGGAGTGTCATCAAGGAATTTTATCAAGAACTGAGGTTGCACAACAAAAATTTTTTTAACTATACCAGAATGTGTGTGAAATCATTTTAAGATCTGTTAGATATACAAAATAATTCAATCAAAGGACAGAATAGACCCAAGAAAGAGCATTCATCCAAAGAAAAAACATCTAGTTACAATTATTATTATTTTTAGCACCACGCCTTACTACTCGTTGTTAGGGTTATGAAATAAAATACCGAGTATATCGGAGATGGTTTTGATAGTTTAATTATTTAGAAAATCGAGACATACAATATGCAAGTAATGCCAAGTCGGCCATCTTGAGACAGTTAATAAACAGCTAAAACAAAAGAAGCATGTTATGCATAGAGATAGGTAATCTTACATCGCAATAGAGGTATGAAAATACAACACTGTTCTAACACCAGCCCATAATTGAATACCTCTAGCAATCAATAAACACAATATGTTCATTAATCTTATGATCGATGTACAAAAAAATCAATTAACTATTCCTATCTCTTTTACACAGCTATCATGTTTAACCTTAGAGAGAGGTTTTGTTAAGACATCTGCTAACATGTTTTCAGTAGGAACATATTTGATATTAATTACTCCTGAGTTTACATGCTCTCTTAAAAAATGATATTTGATGTCAATATGTTTTGACCTCTGATTAGTAACAGAGTTTTTTGCCAAATGTATGGCTCCTCTATTGTCACAAAATACTTCAGTAGGATTTACGGTTCTTTCTGGATCTATTTCAGAAATTAAAGTTCGGAGCCACAATGATTCCTGAACTGTGAAGGACATAGCCATGTACTCTGCTTCACAAGTAGACAACGCAATTGTTTTTTGTTTTTTACTGCACCATGAAATGAGGCCATTCTGTAACTTGAAACAAGAGCCAGTTACTGAGTACCTGTTATTGATTTTGTTACCCCAGTCTGAGTCACTAAAGCCCATTAAGTTTCTATTTCCCGATTTACTGAATTCTAATTTAAAATCCACCGTTCCTTTAAGATATCTGAAAATTCTCTTGACACATAACCAGTGAACCCCTTTGTAAGATTGATTGTACCTACTAAGTAAGTTAACAGCAAAGCAAATGTCTGGCCTGGAAATTTGTGATAAATACAATAGACTACCAATAGCTTCTTGGTACGGGACACTTGGATCCTGTCCTTCTGCAGAGTCTTCATCTTGAAAGTCCAGTCCAGGGTCAAGCGGAGTTGACACTGCTTTCGCATCAATCATGTTGAACCGGGTCAGTATTTTCTTGGTGTATTCTTCTTGTGAAATCCAAATCTTGCCTACTTTTCGGTCTCTGGTGATTTCCATCCCAAGGCAGTTTTTTACTACACCGAGGTCTTTCATCTCGAATTTCTTGTTGAGTGCTTGCTTCACCTTCTCTTTCAATTTCTTGTTGTTTGAAAATAACAGCAAGTCATCGACATACATAGCAATAATTAAAATATATTTACCATTTCGTTGGTAATAAACACACGGGTCAGCATTTGATCTAGTGAATCCTAGTTCTGTTAAGACTTGATGAATTTTATTATTCCAATTTCTTCCGCTTTGCTTGAGTCCATACACTGACTTTTTTAACTTCCACACTTTGCCTTCGGTAGTCAGTTCTTTAGGTGGTATCACATAGATGTCTTCTTGTAAATCTCCATACAGGTATGCTGTTGTGACATCCAAATGATCTATGTCTAGATCTTCCCTTGCTGCCAGTGACATCAAGTATCGTAAAGACGTATATTTGACTACAGGCGAGAATGTTTCATCGTAATCGAGTCCTTTTCTTTGACTACATCCTTTGATTACAAGTCTGGCTTTGTACGTTGGAGGTTTTGTTTTATCGCTTGGTTTTACCTTAAGTACCCATTTGCTGTTAAGAGGCTTAACATTTTCTGGAAGATCAACGACTTCAAATGAATCATTTTTTACTAATGATTTGTATTCCTTAGACATGGCTTCCTTCCAATTTTCATGGTTGATTCCCTCCAGGGCTTCATCAACATTTATTGAGCCATCTAAAACATTTTGTTCCTTAACATAACAACTTATATGATCAGGCCATACCTTAGGTTTGGGTTGTCTTGAAGAACGTCTGAGAGTAGATTTTTGCTGTTCTTCTTCATGTACTTGTTTTTCGTCTTCATTTTCTGTGTCAGAAAAACCTTGAAACATTTCTCCATCACCACTGTTTTCGTCTTGTAGGCTTAGATGATCATCTGGTACATTGTTGATTACTTCATCTTCCTGAGATTCTTCGTTTGGAAAAATTTGTGGAGATGGGCTTGGTTTCACTTCTGGAACTTCGAGCTTGACTTTACTCTCAAGAAACACCACATCTCGACTAATTGTGATCTTCTTGCTTTTGGGGTCAATAAACCTGTATCCTTTGGTGTTTTCACAATGCCCTAAGAATGTTAATTTTTGTGACTTAGGATCCCATTTTTTCCGCAATGCTTTAGGTATGTGGACCATGGCTTCACATCCAAAAATTCTTAGATGTGACAAATTAGGCTTCCTCCCATTCCATACTTCATGAGGAGTTTTGTCTTTCAGAATGGTCGCAGGCGATAGATTTGTGAGATAAGCTGCCGTTGATACAGCTTCGGCCCAATATGACTTTGGGAGTCCCGCATCCAGGATCATTGTCCTGGCCTTTTCAACCAGTGTCCTGTTTGTCCTTTCTGCCAGCCCATTTTGCGCAGGACTGTAGCTAACAGTTAGCTGATGGACGATGCCAGCGGAGCTCAGTGTTCGTTTCATTTTCTCATTTACGTATTCACCCCCGTTGTCCGAACGTATCTTCTTGATTTTTAGGCCTGTTTGTGTCTCAACCATTGCCTTGAATTTTAAGAATACACTATGAACTTCAGACTTATCTTGTATAAAGTATACAAATATTCTACGGGAGTAATCGTCAACAAATGTAATAAAGTATTTACTGCCTCCGATTGAAGTTGTTTCCATCGGACCACACAAGTCTGAATGCACTAGCTCTAAAACTGATTGACTATACATTTTGCTTCTCTTGAACGGAAGTCTGGCCTGCTTACCTATGATGCACAGTTCGCACGGTTCGTCAGCTAAAAAGTTAGGGTCCATACCGTCTGACATTTGGCTTAGTTTCTTCATTCCTTTCCGGTTTAAGTGACCAAGTCGCCGATGCCACAAAAAAATCTTAGATTGTGCATAAAAACTAGCTTCGTTTGTTTGAGGTGTGTCCAAACAGTATATCCCATTTTTAACATGGGCTTTTGCGACTAGTACACCATCACTGTCATGAACATAACCTCCTGTTTGGTTAAACGTTACAATGTGGCCTTTCTGCACTATTTTACTCACTGATAGTAAATTTACTGCTGAATTTTGAATGTGCAACACATCATTCACTTCTACTTCTAAAGCCGTGTTATTAACAACACATTTTAAATTAATGGTCCCCGACACATCTGAAACTAAATCAGTGTTGTCTGCAGCTGTCACTTTAGTTTCATTTGGGGTTATGTCGGAAAGTTTATTTGTATTTTTTGTAATATGGGTCGATGCACAAGAGTCCAGAAACCAACAATCTTCATCCTTAACCTTGTCCTTATAGGCCAAAAAAGCTCTCTTACTTTGAGGTGTAGAAGGCTTTTCATTAGGGTGATCGCTGTGCCTAAACACACTTTGATGGTTCCTGCCATCAGTCTTTTGTCTACAATGTTTGGCAATATGGCCAGGCTTGCCACAACTAAAACACTTCATAGTGGCTGTTTTCTTCTTGAACTTACTTTTTGGAGTAAACAAGGCCGTTTCGTTGTTTAGGGTTGAATCATTCATTTTCACATCTTGTAATAACTTCACTTTAATAGCATCACCTGTAATTTGTGTGCCAGAATTTTCGAGGGCCATTATCATCGGCTTATAACTTTCAGGTAAACCAGCAAGAAGTAGGGTTCCTGCCCATTCGTCACTTACAGGAAATCCTATCTCGTTTAATTTGTATGCAGTCGATACAATCGTGTCGCAATATTCGTCCACAGACTTACAGTTATTGAGGTTGGTAGTAACTAGTGTTCTTAGTAGCCCCACTCTCCTAGTTAAGCCGGAGTCTTCGAATGCTCTTTCCAACGCATTCCATGCTTCAGCCGCAGTCTTAGCATTTTTTATATGAGAATAATTTGTTTTTTCCACAAACAAGATTATTCTAGATAGAGCTTTCCTCTCTTTATTCTTCCAAGAACACACCTTAGCTTCGTCTTCTATCGCGGGAGGGTCTTTCTCTATCACTTCAAACAAATCATCGTGCTCCAGATAAGCTTTCATTGCAAATTTCCAACTGGAGTAGTTTTCTCTGCCAATTAGTTTTTCTACTATCGGCAATCCAGATGTAGACGAACTCATGTTTACAATTTGTAGTGTAAAACTTTTGTTAGTGAACACGCCGCCGCCCAAAACTAACACTGAAAAACGAACGCGATTTTATTTCACTTTATTTCACTTCACCATCTCACTCGCGCACTGTAATACGTTGCCTGGGCCCATAACCTTTTGTTAGGGTTATGAAATAAAATACCGAGTATATCGGAGATGGTTTTGATAGTTTAATTATTTAGAAAATCGAGACATACAATATGCAAGTAATGCCAAGTCGGCCATCTTGAGACAGTTAATAAACAGCTAAAACAAAAGAAGCATGTTATGCATAGAGATAGGTAATCTTACATCGCAATAGAGGTATGAAAATACAACACTGTTCTAACACTCGTTTGGGTTATACACACTTACGCTAATAGTAGGGTGATTATGAGATGAAATAGAGGACCTAGAGTTTAATGTGGGATACGAACCACGATGGAGACCTGGCATTCTCCACATTCCCAAGTTGTAATTAATTCACGTTGTCAGAGGTGAAGGAAGGGTTTGGCATTCAGATAAATCTGTGCCAGGATTGAGCCCTGGACCCCCAGCATAGAAGTCTGACACCTTACTCCTAGACCACCAGGTCACCATCTAGTTACAATGAGGTAAGAATAATTCATAAAGTTTCGCAAGGAAATATACTATACTATTTGGATCAAATTTGAACATAATTGAAATAAAAATAAACACACGAGAGAAACAAATGATATAAGCACACAGAACAAACACACACTAACTATACTGGAACAAGCGACTTTCATCAAGGGACTGATTGGTTTTATCACAGATTGTATTGGCTAATGTGTAATCGCTTGTAGTGCTCGTCCACCCATTACATTCTGTACAAACCACCGGCTGCATGTCTTTCATGCCAAGTGTGTACCACTCGTATTCTCATTGGCTGCAGCAACACACTTTCCATGTAACATAGTGCGTCTTGCCACACAACTTATTAGCTGTGTCACAATTGCCTCTAGTGTGCAGGGGCTCTTAGAGTGTATAAAACTGAGCAACTTCACTGAGAACTGTACAAAAGACACATGACTTAAAATTGCAGTAATCAATCAAGATGTGACTTGTGTAAAACTGATTGAAACAGTTCACCATTTCTCATCTTTCATCAATCATCCTGTTGTATTATGAGGCATGATTTAAGTAATCATTTTCTTATTCTTGAAATAGCTGTATAAATTTAGATAATATTATACATCTAGAAGATATTTATATAACATAATTTTTTTTGTACAACCATATTATAACATTGTTATTAAAATTATAAATACTAGGCATTTTAATATTGTTTGTAGTACAAAAATTATAAAATAGATTAGAAGCAACTTTCAAACATCTACCATTCTGCTTATAGCTACGGTTTTAATATGGCAGTCAACCAATTAATAAAATTTCACGTACATTACAATACAATAAATGTAATTTCCATAAGAACGCATTGGCATCCCATCATAAATTTGGAACACAAATAGTAAATTAAAGTCTTTAGAACATATATTTAAAAGAAAATTAAAAGGAGTGTGTTTGAGATTTTTTTAATAACAAAATTCAAATACTATAGTTATGTTGGATATCAAATTAAAACTCATTAAAACATAATTTGAGATATTATCTAGGTGAAAAAGTTTTTGCTTTAGAGCTATTTAAAAATTTCAAAACATTGTATTTGTGCGATTGTTGCGTTATCGAAAGTCAATAGCTCAAAAATCAAGAGCCCAAAATATTTGAAATCTTGTATTTTTGTTCTCTCTATAGGTACCTACAATCAATAAACAAAAAATCTTAAAAATATAAATCTTAAAGGTTCAAAAATATATTTTCAATGGTTAATTCGACACGAAATGACCCACTAGACCCACCATAACTGATACCAAAACAACCCAAGCCATGGACTTTGTTTCGTGAAAGATCATTTTTAAAATATAATAGGCCTATTGATAAAATAAACCATTTGAAACTCACACATGTTTGTGACATAATAGATATTGACTTGATTTGTAATATTATTTTGACAATTTCATGGATAACTACATAAGCAGTAACTTATGAACCATTATATATATATATATATATTATTTATGTATGCTGCAAATAAATATGTTTTAATTTCCTCTAGTGTTCTTCCAAACAAAATCAGTGTATGTATATACTCTATATAAAGGGTACTAACCTCCCAGTTTTAGACATATTGTAGTAAAATGTCAATACAAATTTTTTGCTTGCTAATAAACAGGACGCAACCTAGATTTTGTTTAGAAACACATAATTAACTCTGTCACAATTGTATGTGTGTAACAAAACAAGTCATCTAGTCTGTATCCAAATAGTCAAGTACATTACACTTTATGATTTTACACTTACCATGCACTTAAGATTGAATACTACAAAAGACTATTTGAATGGCAAACTATCCTTTCCATACCCTTCCTTTGAGTCCGCAGTGTTGCTTTCTACTAGTGATCTTAGAAACTATTTAAAACACCATCTATCAGCCCGAATTATCATAGTCTATACATTTTAGATTTTTGGTGGTTTCTTTTCACTGGACATGACGTATTATACAATACAACACTACGACACTACAAAACAATGTGTATATTTAACGTATGTTATCACAGATCATATTACTCTACAAGTGCTAGCAGACGAAAAATTAAACAATTGCCAGCCAAACATTGCATCGACGGCAAGTCGCTCTTGGACTCGAGGGTGTGTGAGAGGTGAATCCGCAAACCTTGTGACTTTTTGAACGGATATCCCATTCAACTACGTGATTGCAAATGCAACTCTCAAGTGAACGTGACGTCCTGTAGAGTAAGACTATTCGGGTACAGCCCTTATCTAACAAAAATTCTAATGAATACTTACGATAACAAATAAGACGAACACAGTCTTCAGTAGCTAACTCTTTAGTGCATAGCTCACATATTGGGTTGTAGTCACTATCTTGAAGCCATTGTAGGTATGACTGAACTATACACTGCAAACACAAGAAAAGCACACAAGTTTACTTAAAGAGCTAAGCTTGCAATTTTTTTAAAAATTAATCAAAGAAACGGGACTGTTTTACAAATTGATTGTCTCGTGTGAAATATTATATGAGTAAAAACTATCACTAGCATTATTTCTTGATTTGTTTATTGTGACGAAAATAACATACTTTTTTGTTGACACTTAAAATCAAATAATAAATCTAGGGACTAGGTTAGTATATACTACCTTTGGATGGTTTGTGACCATACAATGTTCGCAAACATTGACGCGATGCTCGAAACAAAACTGATTTGTAACTCTTTTCTTTGGACATTTGCAGAGCCCCATGACATACGAAGGTGCAGCCAATCACCAAAAGATTGTATTTCAAGAATTTTAAATTAACAGTAACATTGAGCTCAGATATATTTTAATATACTTTAGCACAAGATTTATATACAAAAATCTAACTAAAAATAAAAACTATTACTATAGAATTGATTTATTAAAAGTCAAAATTGCTCTCTAGTAGCAACAAGCCACGTCTCATGAGCCTGATCAGAGATTAATGGCGCTAAACTTGTTTACTTTCGGAACACAATTACAGGATGTGAACTTATCATTTTTCTTCTTCTTCAATGGCCTTGAAGATAGTTGCTTCAATAAGCCAGGATCACTTGTATTTTATTTACTCCCGATTCCACTTTCTTGATTTACTTATTAGTTCACTCCAGTTCTGATCCAACTAACCCGATCTCACCACGAATTTCGTCTACGAGATAACCGGGAAGACATATTTTGTTCGTCTCTACACCAACATATTTATATTTAGAAAAAAATTTTACAGCCTCATATACAAAGTAACGTTAACGTAATACATTAACTAAAGAAAAATCTGTAATATAATTAAGAATGTAATTTCCACGAGCCAACTGATGTATAAGGCAGGTAATAAATATATGTTCTAGTGTTTCCGGAACGTGGCAAACCACACAATGTGAGGACGGTACCTTACGATTCAAATAAAGTCAGTATTTCGTGTAGGCCGAAGGCGGATTATTGTATATATAAACTTTCGACTGCCCTTAACTCCTGAAAACTATGGTGTAACTAATTTTGTACCACAAACCCCATGGTATAATTTTGCTTTCTGCTGAAATGTGGTCTCCCCACCATTCGCTCCATTTAACCCGACTTCTGTAATTTACCCTAGGTATAATGTCACTCACTATACGGTAGCGGGATTTACTGTACAATTGAAAATAAATTTACGCTAGATGTCAAACTATCTACTCTTTCATTACCCATTATTCCCACGTGACTAGGAATCCATTGGTACCCCAATTCATAGCCCCTGTCTCGCAGAGAGGCGCACTCTTTGAGTATTTGTATTATCAATGGGTGTGATGGAGGGCTTGACAAGCCACTTATAAGACTCCAAAGCACTACGGGACGGCTACAAGTTGCGGACGTAAAGATAAGATATATTTCAATGCGTGTAGGATAACAAATAATTCCACTGTAAATATTGATGATCGGATTGTAGTCTATATAACTGACCATAATTAATACTACTGTCATAAAAAGCCGCACCCACTGGGATGGCTCCCCTCCCCTCCTAGCACCATTTGTAAATATAAGTTTGTATCTACTCCATCTTCCTTTCATGTGCCTTACTGCATTTAACTTCTGTTCGATCGGATGGCTAACTCTTTTTACTCCTGAATCAGGAATAGATAACACCACTGGTACATCCCAAAGGGCATCATGCCCCCCCCC
>CABFVX010001389.1:77533-94901 GCA_902151425.1 Timema shepardi | reverse complement strand
ACGCTCTATTTAACCGGTAATTGCCACAAGAATGAAAAGAAAAACTAAAATGAAATCACTAGGCTTTTTTTTCTTACATTTGATTATGAAAAGAGAAATTATGCTGTAATCTTTGAGGAAGTATTGTTAAAAGTGATTGATAATATTTTTAGTAATTATAATAGTAGTAATTAGTAAATAATAATTGTTTCCAAATATGGTGACAAACCTTATTATTAGATAATGTTGGCGTAACTGATACCATTTGCTAGCTTCTGCTAGCTGTCATGTAAAACCATAAAAGTGGTAAGTCCACTATAGTATAGTAAATGATTTGTTGTCTAGCTTACAGATTCCAGCTGAACAGAAAATGTAATTAGCAGAAACAAATCTTCAAACTCCCAACACTCTGAGTGAACCTAGTCTACAGTATGGTTAAAGCAGTGCAATAATTATATTTTTAATGTAGGCCTATGTATGCATCATGTGTCTGACACCTTAGCTCAGTGGATAATCCTGCTATGAAGTTTTTGCCACTAATTTTAATTACGTGTGGTTCTTCAGGTAAACGATGTGATGACTATGAGGAGAGATGTCTTCAAAAATTTACCAGAGTGCAAGAAGAAAATGCAAGCAATGCACGTGTGTTTAAAAAATAGGAAATGTTACCTCAAGTTAGTATTTTATTAAGTCTGACATGAATCCATTTCCTCATAACTTTTTCAAGCAATCTGCGTATTTCTGTTTAACATTTTAGGTAGTTATCTAAGTTCCACATGTTTATGTAGTGAAACTCATGTTTGTTTCAGGCCACAAATGAGCACTTAAAAGCTGTCACAGATGCATTCTTAAAAATTGCAGCAGCTAAACATGCACTTACTACTGTAGCACAAGTTAATAGCCAAAGCAATGAAAGAATGGCTGCAGCCATTGCACAGCTTGCAGAAACTATTGGCAAGAAATAAAATTTAGAACCATTAATCAGGGTTGTTTTTAACAGTTTTTTAAGTATTTTTAAATATAGTTAGTCAAGACTTGTTTATATGTAATTGATTTTTTATTATAAATAGATTTTAAAAAGGCCTATGATTCAGTTTAAAAAAAATTAAATTCTAGTTAGGTTTGGGATACCAAAAAAACTGGAAGATAAAATGTACAAATATACAACCCTCCAAATGAATTTTCCCAAAGTTGAGACATAGCTAGATCACTTTCTCGCACCCAAAACCGCAAACTTCCCAATTCTATAAAACTCCTTGGACCCGTTTTCAAGATAAAATTCACAAATAGACAATCCCCCTTTCCAGCCAACTCCCTAAATGAGTTTTGGCAAAGGTCAAGAGCTAGCCAGTATTGCATAGAATCTTAGGAAACATAAGCCACTTAAATTGGTTATCACCTTTCTTTAAAAATTTATATTTGTAGAGCTCACAAGCACCAACTGCCTGAAATACATTATTTATATTATCATGCTGGAATCACGATCAACTTAACTTGTCATAATGTTCACTTAAAGTTAACTTGAATTAGGTGTGATCACGATTCATGTGACTTAACGTAACAATTTGAACCTAACATCTCCATTTTATCTGTAATTTGTACTATTTGTATTAGTGGATATGAGCTGTGAATGTTTACAGTTTTCAACCAATAATGCTTTTACAACCATGATTAAGTTGATTTATATTTTAATAACAAGGATCTTTTTTGATAGAAATATATTGTACCATTTTATTTAATAAAAGCTTTGTGATTTTAACTTCTTTACAATATTTATTTGAAAAGTCTGTTCTTTAATGATACGATACTAACGTTTATTTTAATTAAATGTCCAATCACTAGAACTAAGGCAAAGCTTACAATATGCGAAGAAAAGTTGAAGTCAAAGATAAGGTTTAAGCTGTTGTTGGATAACAAACACTACTTGTTTTTAAACTATCCAATAATGCATCTTGATAAATAATTTAAGTTTTAGAGAAAATAAAGTACAAAATGTTGTTTTTGGTCGACATACCGGGGACGCGGCAGGTGGCCTAAAAATGAAACCAAAAGTCGTTTGGCCTAAAATGTAAATTTAAAACCTTCGGAAAGTAAAAAGTACTGTTAGTTGTTTCATCTGAATATAGATAGCACTACTAATGCAAGGTAGTTACAATATTTCTAAAAACATTGACACTATCCTACATACAATTAGATCAATAGTTCACAAAACACTATATCACCCTTTTTATATATAGATTTCCGATATTATTTCCTTGTTAATATATCTCACGGTCATAAAGTTAACGAAAAACAATAAGAAAACACCATGTCAGTTAGTAACGAGCGCACCCGCCTCGGTGGCGTAGATAGCTAACGCGCTAGTCGTGTTGAGCTCGACCTCTGAGGATGGGGAGATCGAGGTTCGAATCTCGATCGGGTGAACTGGGGGTGGTTTTTCCTTAACGGTTTTCCACTCTCCCTGGGGGTTCACTTCCTCTAATTCAACTTTCCCAATTCCTAAACCATTAGCGTAATTACTACTTAGGCGTATAACTCGAACGGGTAGTAATGTGTGGTGCTAAATAATAATAATAAAAAATAAGTGCGGCACTGCACAGTCACATGATCTGAACAGAAGCAAGCTTGGCTAGGTCACGAGCAGCCGTTACAGCAACGCTACGTGTTAGGGTAGAGCTGAAAGCTGGCCGGTAAAGAGAACAAGCCTACCCTACAACTCTAGTAGCCTTAGTATAAGGACCCATCAAGATGACCAAATCTTAAAATTTGAAATTTCTCAGTGAGTTGAGTAATGGCGGGAGGAAGGAGAGTTGGGAGGTAAATATTTCCAAAACTAATATATTTAATTACTTCTCTGTGTTGTAAATAATTTAAATTGAAATTAAATTATTGAATTAAAATTGAAATTTGGCTGGCAGGTAGAAGTACAACTATAGATAAAGAAATTATTCTTAAAACTGTGTGTTTAAATGGGAGTTAGAGAAATTATGATTGGGGAGGATAAGGGAAAATTTTCAAAAACCAATAGAAACAATTACTAAAAACAATTTATTTGATAAGCTGAGGTGCTTACTAGAGTGATTCTTTCAAATTAATTCATGTTTAATTAGTAAATTTAAACTATTTCTTTTGGTGTTCATTTCAACAATGTCTCCGCGTAAGCGAGCAAATATTGATGCAAAGACTGCATATATATAATAGATTTTACTTATAGGTAGTTAATTTGTGGCTTCATCGACATACAAAGTTCTTGCCTCATACGTGTCTGAAATTGTATTTTTGGTAGTTTAGATCAGGGTTTCTCAAACTGCGAGGGGATTTCAGATGAGGTGTGAACCAATATTTCACTTCCTTCAACTTGCTAAATTATGTTTGACTAAATAATTAATATTCCGTTTTGCTTATGAAGCAATAAAATTAATTAATATTTTACAAAACCTTACTATTCTTAATAAACTTCTATAAAGCTCTTATCAGAAAATAAAGAAATCAATTAAATAATGTCTCATTTTTGTATTTTAACGTAAAAAAGTTATTATATTCTAAGAATAAGAGTCTTAACAATTACTTTTAATGCTCATGAAAGGCTCAAGAGCATAGTGTTTGATAAAACTTGGTTCAGATGATTTACTAAAAATAAGATAATTTACCCAACTTAAATATAAGGCCGTGGGCAAACTCGAGTAAGTTAATATGATAAATTCAAAATAAAACAAAATTATTAAAATGGTGTGACCACATGTATGTGCTAATTAATAAAAAACGCTACATGTACAAAACTTTTTATTTCTGGTACAAAACCTAGGCAATGTAAAAAGTTCAACATACAAAATGGTACTACAGGTTAATGGACGTGCTGCTATACCTTGGGAAGTAGTAAATTTATGAAAGACTTATATATTTTGAAATAGTAGTATATACTATTTAACTAAACACTACACACCTCGCCATCTATTAGCATCACTACAAATCATAACAAATGTTTACGGAGACAGCAAAAAACATTTTAATAAATGGTCTAAAAATTAACTTTACAAAAAGTCATTTAGCCTAAAGTTGTTTGGCCTAAAAGGCATTTAGCCTACACTTTAGGCCAAATGACGGGTACCCTTCATGTTATACACACATTTAATATCTCATGTTAATGGTTGTGTTTATATTGACATGTTTTTACTTTTTCCTAAAGAAAAAAATTAACAGTTTTTTTAATGTCTTCGTAAAAGTTGTATGTTTTTTATCCAAAATATTTCTTGTTTTTTATGTAAATTTTACAGAGTGAAAAATAAATAAAATAAAAATGGCATTTTATTAATTGATCACCCTATTGTTTTTTATTTTATTATTTATTTGGAGTATTTTACATGCCCTTTCTGAACTGATTGATTTTATCAGCACAGGACTTTAAAAAACTAACTCAAATCTAGAAAAGACACAACATCCAGCCCCCCCAGTAGTTAATTTATCACTGTGGAAGGGAAAATCCAAATTACCTAATGAGTTAGTGTGTGAATAACAACATAGTCATATTTGGATTATTAGTTCCAAATGTTTCCGCCCCTTTCATGTGTGTGTTAGGCCTATATATATATATTAACATAGTCTACAGGACTGAATTACAATATTTGAAAAACAAGCAATAAAGAAACTCGTCCCGAATTCTGAAGGATGCAATATTTAACCAATAAAATAAAGTTTTGAGTTAGCAAGTCAACAAGACTTGAAGTTGATTAACTGTCAAATAGACATACTATCAATTCGAAAGAAAATCGTCTCTGACATACAAAGAATTAAAAGGGAGCAAACAGAAATAACTCAACTTTGTAACAAAAATTAGATTCTAAGTCATAAGGACTCGTTGATTACTTTACAATACATGAAATCTGTGGTTACATCCATAGCTTCGGAGAATCTCACGGCCTAAACTTCATAGATGTGTTTGAAAATAGTCATCGTGTCTAAGGCGGCGGTGTATCCGACGCCTCAATCCTCACGGTCAACATGACGATGCTGGAGTTCTTCCTTCAATGCAGGGATACAGTAAACTGGCTATATTGTGTGCTGGGACACGGGCCCTTATATAGTTCCCAACCTGACACGAATGGAAGAAAGCAGAAAGGATGATAAACACAAGAACATAGAAAGGAGAACTACGGATGAAGGCGGGCAGAAAGAGAGAATTAACAAGAAAAATTCGCTCGTGGGGAGAAGAAAAAAGCTTCCTTGGTTTACCACCAGGGTCGTTTGATGAGCAGCAGGTCTCTGCGTCGATGCTCATACGCATTTATTCTCTTCAACAGATCTAGTTATGATAGCACGTGTTGCGGCCATCATTGCATAGTTTTATTGAGCTTCAGATGTGGGAGAATCGAATCAACAGACATCCTGAAGATGTGAGTACTCACCAAGGCATATTATATGGAAATAAATCTGTTTTAATTATGTTATTCAGGATCCATTATTATTTTAATAAGAATTTGTGATATAGGTGTAGTTTACTATATTTTCTTGTCAACAGCATGGCACGTATATATAAATATATATGATATTATCCAATGGGAAAAGCAATGCGTTAAAGTATTTTATTCATAACTAGGATAATATTAATCCTCTTCTTTGATATCTACTCCCGTATTTAACAAAAGCAAGTATTTTTGACCAACCACGTGTTTGAATATTTGAAGGTAGGGAGAAACGTAAATTTATTAGACTGCCTCTTCAAAGTAGACTCAATTAAATATGTGAATATAGTTTATTTCTTGCATAAATTATTGAATTTTTTAATTGTAGATGTCCAATCTATCTGATTGACATGCCGAATTTTAAATAACTTTAACATGCTAATATTTTTTAACTAACCAGGCAAGGAGTTGTATAATCTGTAACCTTCAAAAGTATAAATTTTCTTGCCAAATTTCGTTCGTGTTGTATGCAATAATATGTCATTCATGTGTATAGTATGATGGGTGTGTTGTAATAATCTATTTGGCAAGTTCATTGTAGATGTGAAGTAGTAGAATGAAATGATATATTCCTTTTATTGGTAACGTATTGTGATTAATGTAGATGTATTTGCTTGGATACATGCTAGGCAAACCATATAGGTTATTAAGAGATTTGTTTTGGGCTATTAGAGGGGGTCGAAGGATGGCGAGTGCAGCTGATCCCCAGATGTGGCTGAGATACTAAAATTGGCACAAGTACAAGAATTCCTGAGAATCTTCATGGCATTCCTCTTGGTAGTAGTATTTTTAGAACATAAGCCTTGTCTACATGTTTGTATCATCTAAGATATTGATCTACATGTAGTCCTAGATATTTGTTTTTGAAAGAAATTTTCCAATGATATGTAGATTTATGTGTGTATTAAAACACATTTGTAGTGATGATGATAATAATATGTAGGTAAGTTTTTTCTGTACTAACTGTCAATTTGTCAATTCTAAAATATTTGTTTAGAGTCATCAAGTCCTCTGGCATACTATGCACTATTGGGTTATATATGTTTCCACAAGATTTTTATAGTATTACTGTGTCACCTGAATAGAGCTTAGGTTAGCCATTAAGTTGTAGTTTGCCAAATCACTAACGTAAATTAAGAAAATAGTGGAACCAAGAACAATACCTTGTGGTACGCCAGTATTTACATGCATTGACTTGCTATTCGATTCATTTACCTTTACATACTGCAACCTGTTTCTCATATAGTTCCTCCTATATCTCAACTATTTTATTCTTGGTTATATGATCATCAGTGTCAAATGCTTTACAGAGGCAATAAAGATGGGAGTAGCATATTTCCCTTTATTAATAGACTGTTGTATTTTACTTACAAGAGACAGTGCAGCCTTATTGTATATGTGCACTCGAGAAATGATATAGTATAAACTAGAAAATTTAAGCTTTCACGGATTTAGTTTAGAAAGTTTGGAGGGGGGAATTAGTTGTTGTTTTGGGTTCAATTTAATAAACTTGATGAAGATGGAAGTATTGATCTGGCAGATAAATTCCAGTATTTAATACAGGCAACAGTACTAAATTATCGTGCTAGGGAACTCGTCGATAGCTATCCTCCCACAGCAGATAATTACCCTAAAGCAATAGAAAGTTTAAAGGCACGTTTTGGCAAGGAAGATCTGTTGGTAGAAATGTATGTCAGATAACTATTTTTATTGGTTCGACAAAATACAATAACAGGATATTCATGTTCTTTGTCCTTTCTGTATGACTAACTGGAGTCTCACCTAAGAGCGTTGGAGTCTCTAGGTGTAGTCACAGAGAAGTGTGAGGCTATGTTGTTTCCATTGATTGAGTCTTGTATTCCAGAGGATTTACTTAGAGTCTGGCAACGACATACTGCAACTGAGGTGTCACCAAAAGACTGTCTTGATGAGCTGATGAAGTCTATCTGCAGTGAGGTAAAAGGTGAAGAAGGGATTTCAGTGCCAATGGCTCATTTCGATATTAAGAATAAGTCACCCAAGGAAAATACCAATTTGTACTAAAAGCCTGGAAATAAAATTCCTGAGAAAATATGTTGTTTTGCTGTCTAAAATCAGGGCACTGTGTTAATAATTGTAAGGCTTCGGTAAGGTGCGTGGTCTGCCAAATTGGACATTTGACTTATATGGGTCCAGATTTACCGTTTTACAAAACTGACCGAAGAGACAAGGACAATTATATAGCCTAGGTGGAGGAAATACAGAGCCAACAGATAAGAAAAATATACAGTCTGTTGACACTCTTCATACTAGAACTACGTGTATTACGGATGCTTTTCTTCAAACTCTTGCCGTGTGGTTAGTAGGAAAGGATGGTGAGAGGACAGTCTGAGCTATTATTGATACAGATTTCCAACGGTCATATTGTGTTAAAGAACCCTTCTATTGAAGTGGGATGTACCCCTTCAAATGAGGAGTTAATCAGTCATTCTTTATTCGGAGGTGATAGATAATACCTGACCCTGCCTACACAAATCCTATAGAATTTATTTGGCAAATTTGTGTGGAAATTGTGTGTAATTTAGATGCTTTAAACAAGTATACTGTACATGGTGATATAGCTCGCACAGGATATGGACCTTTGTTGCAGAAGTTGAAAGCTTATGGGATAAATCTGACTGATGTACAAGGAAGATCAGATACTATTGAAGTGTTGATAGGAGCAGACGTGGCAGGTAAACTGTTTATAAGGAAGTGTAAGAGAACTGAAAGTGATCTAGTTGCCATGGAAAACCAGTTAGGTTGGACACTAATCGGTAAAGATCCTGGGCACCAGAATTTAAGCATTGCATCTTTGACTGTAACGTTTTTGTTTGTAAAGGATACGAAAATATCAGAGTTGTGGGCTTTGAAACTCATTGACATCAGTGATCCTGCAGAGCAGAAAAGCAAAGAAGAAAAGTGCCAAGCTATTTTGCAACATTTTCAAGAAAGGGCATCTATTGAAGAAGATGGAAGATCCAAAGTCCACAAGCTAAGGAAAAAGGAAGGAAGAATGGAGCTTGTGAAATGTAAAAGTGGCCGTGAGAATGTCAATGTACCAAAACTGTCCCAAAGGGGACGCACGCATTGTGAAAGCACCCAAGAGATTAAATTTGTAATTATCATGCTAGAATTTGTTATGTGATTTTTTCTATGTGTCATTGATCATCCTTGGTTCAATATGATATTAATGTTACTGTTGCATGTGATTGAAGTGGACACAGTTGATTTATTTAAATGTGTTCGTAGGTTTTCGTCAAAGTTTCTAGTCATTCTAGTATTTCGAAGGTTGAGTCAAGGTTCGTGGCCACTCAAAGGAAGTTCATATTTTTCGCAATTATTTTTGAAAGTATTTTCCTATTTCTTCTTTTCTCGTTATGCTTGCTGATCTGTTGTCTTTAAACCTCACTTAAATGTGTGGCAATGCTTACTTTACTTAGCATATCAAAATCCATTACATTTTTTAAAACCTTTTGTTGAGTCTTCATGCTTTTTAATTTTCTTATTTAAATGTTTCACTTCCATTACACCTGTTTCAGCCCAGGTTTTATCCCCACCATATATTAAACATGGGAAACAGAACATAGAGTTTTTTACTTCACACCCAAACAGCCATTTGTGATTTTGATACAAATCACGATTACATTTTCTTTGATATATAAACTTTCTGCTTGATAAAGCTTAATTAATCGACAAGTCAGGAAGAGAACATCCCTGATTTTTAATGTAATTTTTCTCATTCAATGATAACAGGGAGACAATAATTTTCTGTAATCCCACTACATCCATTCAATTCATATTAGCTTACCTCAATTCACATTATAAAATAAATAGCTCATCTTTATACCACACATAAAATTATACATATTATTAACTTGCAACTGTAAAGATTACTACTACATTGTTATAATAATTGTAATTTGCGAACACAATTACAACCTGACAAAAAAAAAATGCACGCCGCTCAACAATCTGCTAGACACAGAAACTGGCATCTGGGCTCCATTACAGAATAGCCCGTACAATCACCCTATCACGCGGCCCTCTCCTTATCTCACCCTAGTGCTCTCCTCCAAATGAGCACCACGAGCGCGTGCACCAGCTGGACTGCTTGAGGTCATAACCCGTCACGGGGAAATATGGTTGCGTTTCTACTTTATACCTCATTGCTAGGCAGGCGCTCAGAATAAGGGTGTAGTGTGTAGCGATCTTAAGTGATTAAGAGGGTCGTTTATTGTAATATTTAAGCAGCAAACAGCTAATACCATGATGGTGATGCTTATACTGTTATTAGAAGATAGTTAGAATTATTCAGGAAGGGCTGCAGCCCTATATGAGGAGCCGCCACTGTCCACTTGATACTTTACACCTAAATATAGTATATTGTGTACAGTAAGCATTTCCCCTTGATAATTTTACAACTTTAGATAGATAATAGTGCACAGTTAGTCCCCACTTGGTAGGTTTACAACTAAAGATGGAGTGTAACGTATTATAGCTAAGTTTCTCCACTCTAAATTTCGTTTAAAACTAAATATAGATTGTAGTGGTACAATACCTGCCCCCATTTGATACTCTATAACTAAATCTAGCTTCTAGTGTATAGTAA
Organism: Timema shepardi; assembly: GCA_902151425.1. NCBI lineage: Eukaryota > Metazoa > Arthropoda > Insecta > Phasmatodea > Timematidae > Timema > Timema shepardi. Next base: position 84,833 of record CABFVX010001389.1, on the reverse strand, counting down.
GTATTCACACTTGATACTTTTACAACTAAATATTGATTATATTAATATAGTAAGTGTTCTCACTTGATACTTTCACACCCAATTCGGTGGGAGCATGATCTACGTCGTCACTCCCGCAGTAAACTAGACTGCCGATGACTGGGAGATCAAAGTCCAAATCTTGGTTGGATGTAGTGAGAGTGTTTTTCCAAAATGGTTTTCTATTTTACCTCACCGCAAATGTGGATACAGTTATTCAATTCCTCTAAACATATCCTTTCTCATCCCTTAAACCATCATCGTAATTAGTAGGCCTACATAAGCTTATAGCCCGGAGGGGTAGTAAGAAGTGATTTTAAAAGAAGACGATACTTTTACAACTAAAGAAATAGATTATAGAGGTACAATTTACATACTACCAAACTACCACTTACTCTACCCACATTTTATATTTGCACTCAATTCACACTCATCCTCTCAACATGCCCAAATTAACGTAAGACGCTTCTTTTCCATTGACCTATTGGATTCCCTTTCATACCGCATTCCTTCAGCATACTTGTATTACTGACAGTCTTAGTAATAGTTGCTTAAATTTATACAAATACTTAAAATCAAATCTAAAATAATAATTGGATAGTAACAAAGAGGAATTTTAAAGTATGTGTACTATTTTTAAATCATGTAGAATTTTACTTATTCATGGCCTTCAATTTGTAAAAGGAGTTAAATTATATCTTTCTTTTGAATTGCTTGTTTAGGCAATCCAAAATGCGATTTCTATATCCGGAGAATATTTTCCCAAAGAGCATTTAGCTTTATGTTGTTTGTCAACTTGACAAATATTTGATAATTAAACTTTAAAGTATCATGGTCGACCGAAATAAAAGTGACACGTCAAAAAACGTGAAAAATCCTCTTCTTCGTGCTGCTGGAAGTGGATTTCCTTTCGAAAACTTTTCAGGAGGAGCCCTTCTAATGCCAGTTTCTCTTAATGATCCGTCCATTTTGTCAAATGGTAAGTACAATTTTATTTTCGGACGTCCAGCTGTTTTAGTGGCTAGCCTACTTTCTCTATTTTTAAACTTACCTACTTATTCCAAGGCATTAGGAATTATAATGTTCATTGCCGCACTTACAAAATTGCGCCACCAATTTTATTATTTAATAAAATAAACTGTAATGACAGTCCATACCACTAATAAAGCTAACGTTTTAATAAACGTTCTAATATAGCTTTGTTGATCTAGTTTTTACGAATTTAGTAGGGCCTAATTCACAAAGGAACGAGATTTATTACACTTACTAAAAGGTAACAGTTTACTAAAAAATAATGGCAATATTTCACCACTATTTGTAAAGGCGTTAATTATACGCAAAGAGGGCGGGGCTCATTTTTTTTATAGGGCATATGCCATAAGTCTAATATTTTGACCATCCATACAGACACACAGCAAAAGCAAAATTTTAATGATAAACCAAATTAACATTGTAAAATTATTTTAGATGGTTTAAATAACTAAGACAGTATTTTAGTGCAAGCTATTTCAGGATCCCAGAATTCTTTAAAATTATGTTGTTGATGACTGCAAGGTTGAGTTTTGTTCAGTTTGGATGTTCTATAATAGACAGTAAAAATGTTAAATAATGCACATTAAAATACTTCTGCCATGTACTGATATTATTTTAAATATTTACATTCTTCAGTTTCTCTGTGATTAAGGTGAGTTTTTTATTTTTCAAATTAGGGCTATAACCTATATAATTATTTTACAGTGTTAATTTTTCTATTATTGGAAATTTGCTTTTGTTTTTGTGTTTATAAATGCTAAACAACATATAAGAATCTCGTAAATTAACATTTTTTAATGAAACCACAAAAAAATCATTAAACCCAAAAAACCCAATAAAATCCAATGTAAACCAACTGTTTTTTTTTCCATCCGAGGTATCTAGCCATCCAGATACTGTTTTTCCTACCAAAATCAGGATATTTGTTGGCCTATTTCCATGACATCATCAATATTTATTTCTTTGAGTTTTTCAAACTGGCTATTTTGTTTAGTTTAGTTAAACTTTTCAGCTGTTGCAGACTGTTTATGCGATTTTGTAAAGAATACATTTTCTTTGTGTTTTAGTCTTAAGTTTTGCAATGTATTTTAGAATAGAGTCATTAATGAAATATTTATTTTTTGCTAAAAAACTACATGTAGGCTTAGTGATACATTTAATTATTATATTATTATGCTTTATGTGGACATACATATATACAGGAAATCCCAATTTAGAGCTGTAAAGGCCATATTGATACACTTTCGCCCTTACAACATATTGATCAAGGAAAACCGTGGTATGTGTACCCTAGTAGTTCCTAAAGGGACAACTTCACACAACCACAACTTCCCCGAATGCCATATTGTGCAACTTGAACAGAATGTAGTGCAGAAACACTGGAATTAGGCATGGAAACAGGGAGATGCAAATAAAGCAAGTCGATTTAAATGGTTTTATTAAAATAATATTTAAATAAACATTGTAAGTACCGATATTTACAAACCCTATGTTAATTTTCTTGAACTAGTAGCAAGCGTCCACTGGATGGGACGATAAAAGTGTCAATATGCATAAACAAATTTATTATTTATTATAGTCAAGCAATATATGATTTAGGAAAAACGTTATTCACAGCTGGCACACCTTGATAATGGTGTCTATTTTTCGTGGCACTTGAATGGCATGGTCCCAATTATAAATGCCTTAACTATACATAGTACGTAAGAGCTATAATATACGAGTCTTGGACATACTAAGGCCTAGAAGCAATGATAATGTAGGGCAGACAGATGCACCTAAACATAGTTCCTGCATAGAAAGTGTGAGACAATAGATAGTAAAAGCCAGATATCAGTAATAGCTCTCTAGAAATCATCCCAACAGTCCCAAGCCACGGAAGTAGTCAATTCCACCTATATAAATACTGGTAGAGTTCGTTCACGGTAGGAGTTTACCTATGAAAGGACTTTTTTCCCTACCAGAAATCTATTATATAGTAGGATATTGGTAAGAAAAAAAGACCTTTCAGAGGTAAACTCTTACCGTGAATGAAGTATAGGATCATTCAGCAATAATTTACAGAATCAAGATAACTCCCCAACTGATATAGGGAATGATACTAAGTAATGAACAGTTACTTCTATAAATCTACTTTAGAATGTTTTCTAAAATGTTCTATACATCTAGATTATGCCCTATAGAAAATAGAAATACTGGCTCCTAGGTACACCACAAAGATGTTACAATACTCCAGTCAATGTGCTTTGCACACTGAATCCTTAATAGTAAAGCATTAATGACTTATATGTGATCTAGTACAAATTATTTAGCTATGCATCCTACACAAATATAATATTAAAGTACAAATCGCATCCCGGAAACTTGACGCAATGCCCTAAGTTCTATGAGTAAGATACTGCTAAAAGGATTGCAAGTTTAAATTATTAAGTAACTTTAAATAGACAAAGTTCCAGCCATCAAACTGGACGACATAAACGTAACATAAACTTAACACGTTTAAGTAGAAGTCAAGTGTTCAAAATCTATCTCAGATGGAGACCTTAAGTACCCTAAAGGATTTTATATGCCCAGTCGGTAAGATATCTGTGAAGTGTTGAGTAGCAAGATATGATAGTCTGAATGTATGTTGCAGTGTGTCTTATTAGGTCTGTGATTGATAAATAAGTTATATTTATAAGTTCAAATTTATATGATCAAGCTAGCAGATGAAGATTGAGTAACCCACCTCGGTGGTGTAGTTGGCTAACACGCTAGTCGTATTGAGCTCGACCGCCGAGGACGGGGAGATCGAGGTTCGAATCTCGATCGGGGGAACTGGGGGGTGCTTCCTAAATGGTTTTCCATTCTCTATCCATGCAAATGCGGGTTCACTTCCTCTAATTCAACCTTCCCAATTCCCAATCAATTAGCGTAATTAGTACTTAAAGTGTATAACCCGAACGGGTAGTAAGACGCGGTGCTAAATAATAATAATAATAATAAAATTGGATAATTAAGGAGAAGTCTGGTTTTCCCCTGCTTTGTTCTCGTCTGGTAGACGGGAGAGAGACAATCATGCGATGCTTGCTTCTCTGGCTAGAAGAATTGACTCGGGTGGAGAACTTCATGCGCTTGCGTGAAAAATTCCTCCTTTCTACTCATAGCATGAGCTGTAGTCAGATTAGAATGGGCCGATTGAACATCCCACTGGCATCGTGAGTTGCAATAAGGTTGTGCATGTAAACATAAATATGGTTTACAATTTGAGATCATGGTTAAGAATGTAAGTAGGTTAATAGGGCTGATATTTGGAAACTGTGAAACATTTATATTCTTTTATTGTGAAGGTAAATACTGCTAGGCTGTCACAATACTACCCATTATGGCTGAACGGTTTCTTTAAGGCGAGAGAATCTTTTTATTATATTATTTTAAAGTTAAAAACAATCTTTGGCTTATTAGATTTTCTGCATTTTACTTTTTGCAAAAATATATCTTAAATATCAATATTTACTAAATAAAATAAACTTTAATTGGACAGTTGATATATACCATATCCTTAGGGCAAATAAAGAATACTAATTCACAAGCAAGAAAATAAACAAACCTACACAATAAAGATAGCATAATTTGCTAGCTTTATTAACATTTAATAATTTCATTCAATTTTATGCTAGGTTTTTTACTTGACTTTATTTATAATCTTTATATCTCTCCAGGTGGGTATTAAATCAAATTTATTATTGGCTTATCTCACAAACAAATTATTTAGATACAAAAATTATTAAATTTTATTATAATAATTGGCATTGCAAACCCTTTTACCCACATTAAAATTAATTACTTATTAGATTACTTGTCAACGCCAGTGATAAAACGCTCAGAATATATAATTATGATAAAAGTTTTCTAGTTTACAACTCCACACTTAGAGGCTCAAAATTGACAGTTTTTGCAGTTTGTTATTCTTTACTTGTTAATTTAAATTTGACATATAATGGGAAAAGAAGTGCTCCTAAAAGTCCAAGTTGAAGATTTGTTCTAGGCTAGACACCTGAACTAAGTTGTCTAGTTTTAAAATACAGTGGTACCTTGGTAATACGAACTAATTGTAACCGAAACGTGTTTGGGTTACAGCAGTAAATATTCAGGTTTAGCAGGAGAATATGGAAGGGTCCATGGGGAGGCAAAGTATTTTCACAAATTTTAAATTACATTTTGAATGGATTTTATAAAATATACATTAATTTAACTAATGTATAACACATAACATGTAGGTACTGTAGTTTTACATTCACAGTAATATATTTTTACAGTACTGTAATTATTTTTAGTTATAGGAAAATACATTTTGTTGACTACATCATCTAAATATTTAATATTTTCTATCACATATTTTTACAATTCTCTTCACCCCTTTGAATTTGTTATAACAAAAATTACTTAATTTAAATTCACTCCCATGTTTCAAAAATTGTTTGATTATCTTGAATTTTGGACTACCGGGTTATGTCTAATGAGGTTTGACTGTAATGTTTATATTTACAGCCTAGGATTAACGTAGGTAGACCTACCTGATTTTAATACTGTTTTTGTAGTTTTGAGAAGGGCACACTTACACACTAATCTCTATGTCACCCCCATAAAAGATGTTTTCAAACCGACTGTTATAGGTTAAACTCTTACCAAAGACTTTTAACTTATTGAATCCTTAATCATTTATTTTGTTGATGTTTTTCCTCTTAGTAGTTACATTTAGACCAAACTCCAGAGTTTTTGTAGAGTGGGGGTACATATTATAAGTGTTTAGGAATATTACTGGTTAAAAAAGATATTTGAGGCATTTAACATGCACTTTCTTAATCAACTAATTAATATAATGGCACACGAGAATTTCTTTGAGTGAGCGGAAGGGCCTACCAGTTTTGCTGGAAAAGATATTTTCACATGCCATCCAGTGTTCATCTACATGCAACAATCAACATGGAACCAACAATGTTACTTCCCCTCAGAAGGAAGTTGTGCTAAAGATTTCTATCACTCAAGGAAAATCCACTGACCCACTAACATTGAATCCTGAGGCGAACACTTTACCCTAAGACCAGCAAGGTCCACAACACTGCTAGTAACCTACAGTCCAATTTTAATAGTAAGAACATTATTCAACATTTAGAAAAGTTACTAAATCTATTTTCAATTATTAAATGTGAAGTCATGTGATCTGTAGATGTCAATTTTGATACATTTTTTCAATACCTATGAAATAACATTAATAATTTATTCGTATTAAAATGTTATCATTTAGAGCAATTTTTTTTATAACTAAAAACTTTATTTTACCAAAAACTGATTCTTAATATAAGTGGCTAACAAACACATTAGTTTGAAACTCCTGTCACAGTTTGTCACACAGTAAAACATTTTTACTGCAGTCATATTTGTAAACACCTTTGGAGAGCATCTCAACCTGTTTATTGGGCCATGCAACATTTTATACAAATCTAAAAACTAGAGTTGGGTCGAATTCACTATTTTACAAATCCTAATCTTGAATTAAAATCTTGGAAAAAATTATGTAAAAATAAATAAATATGATAGACTAATAGACGATATAAAATAGCAACAAAATGTTAACATTATTTCTTAAAATACATTCATTACAACATTTACAGATTCAGTTAAGTGTTAAATTACTTGTCTAAGGCCTGGTTAAGTGCATCCTATAACTATTGGCTTTAAATCACCAAGAATTAGTATTAGAGATCTAAAACAAATTTCACTTGAAAAATTGAGATTTTTTTTTTAAGGATTTGAGTCTCAAATCCAACATTTTCTAAAATCTGAAATCTGAGCTAATGCAACATGTTTTTATTAGAGAAAAGTGCTTTTGAGTCTGCTTTTCACCTCCTCTATCAATATGTTAAAATATGTACAGCTATCTTTATAAGCTGAAACAGTTAGTATTTGACTTTTTATTGTGACCATTGTATGATTTTATTGTATTAGCATAAATCTCTCTATTTTTACTCACTATGTGGCTTACATTAAGAGCTCCCTTCTTCTACAAACAACATTGAAAATAAAAAGTAAAAACCTTTGGCATTGGCTGCATGATAGGCAGAGTAAGAATGGATCGTGATCATCAAAGTTTGGATTAGGGCTGGGGGCAAGTTCGGAGTGATTTTCTATGTGTGATTTATGAATAGCTGTGTGCTACACACATCTATTTTATATATTATGTTTCATACAAGAAGTACATTAAAAAAAA
>CABFVX010001389.1:36616-67684 GCA_902151425.1 Timema shepardi | reverse complement strand
CCCCCCCCCCAGCCCCATTTCTCCCGAAGTTTTTAATATGAAGCTTAATATGGTGTTTTATAACACTTCAAATAACTGAGTTAATCACTTTTCAAAAATTTTCCAGAGAAGGATCACTTCAAGTAGTTTCTAGAGGGATATTTTAATTTTCAAAAGATTTTTAGGTGAATATAACTCTTGTAAATGATTTTAAGAGGCAATTAATTTTTTTTAACAATACCGAGAAGGGCGCCACTCCAAATAGCATTTATATGCCAATCATATTAAAAGAAAAATCCAAGCGAGGATTACTCCAATTAACTTTTAAAAGGATTCAATTTTCGAAAAGAAAAAAAAATCAAGTGAGGAAATCTCTTAAGTAACTAAGGACTAGGAGCATTCAAATTTCAGAATATTTTTTTTTTGAGAGAACCACCCCAAATGGGTTCTAGGGAATCTAATTTATAAAAGAAAATCTGGGTGAGCACTACTTAAAATAGCTTTTAGAGACATCCGATTTTCAAAACATTTCCTGAAGTAGGACCACTCCAAATAACACATATGATTATTCAAATTTCAATATTTTTTTTTGTGAGGGAACACTATTCTAAATATATTTTTAAAGAGTAAAATTTTCAAAAATTTTCCACCCCCCTCAAACCACCTCCCCCTGGTTTGGTGCATAGCTTCCCCCTTAAACAAAGAAAGCGTCACCGCTAATATATGAAATAACCAAGTTCTCATTTATTGGGGCTTAGTAGTAAGTCTTATTTAACATCATGTCATAAACATGGAATTTTGATCTCCCTCACCCCAAATGAAACTATCTCTACAGTGTCAATACTTACCAGCAGTGACTTTGATAGTTTTTGGAAAACCGTCCTATTTCGGCGAGCAAATTTTTTTTCTAAAATAAAAATTGTATATGAATGTTCTTTAACATTTTCATGGTTATAAAATCAACTTTAATTCATTTATTGTAGTTGATTATTATTATTAAAAAACCCAATAAAAATGGTAATGTTTTTTAAATAGTGATGAAAATACATTATAAGTTTCTAGACATTGTTAATTTTAGAACAAACGTTTGTTAATCAAAAGAGTAAAAATGGTTTTCCGAAAAGAGACAATGTTTTAAAAAAATATTCTTGTTTCATTTTAACATATTTGAAAAGCCCATCTCTGGTAACGTGTAGCTTAGATAGGAAATACAGCTCGAACCATATTGCATTGTTGTCCAATTTTATGTAGTCTTCATTAGAAAACAGTGGAAATGAAACCATTTGGATTTTTTCCAACTTAAAAAAAAACTAATTTAAAATTGAAAAAGTACTAAACTTATCCCAATTTAACTTTTGTCACATGGAGCATGCGTAAAAAAACAATTCGATGAGAAGTTTGGTTCGAGCCTAAAACTTCACCATTTAGTCAAAGCCAACGAAATCTGGAGTTGGTACCACGTCGTCATTATTCCACTCACCACGTGCGTCCTGTCCGATGACCTGCAGGTAGAAGGGCTCCAGGGGCAGGGTGTCTGCAGGCACCTGCAGTACGGAGGATCCGCTCTGCCTCAAGTAGCTCAGCGTGCTCACTTCCTTGCCGTTGCCGTCCACGACGTTGACCGCCGAGACGTTTCCAATTCCTCCTGAGAGCTTCACCCTCAGGGTGCTGCTGTTGCCAGCACCTGCACCCACGAACAAGGGTTGCACTAGGCCCCATATTCTCGAGATCTCGCGTTTATCTTTCTCTCACCCGCCTCGGTGGCGTAGTTGGCTAACGCGCTTGTCGTGTTGAGCTCGACTGCTAAGGACGGGGAGATCGAGGTTCGAATCTCGGTCGGGTGAACTGGGGCGGTTTTTCCTAATTGGTTTTCCACTCTCCCTCCACGCGAATGCGGGTTCACTTCCTCTAATTCAACCTTCTCAATTTCTAATCCATTAGAGTAATTAGTACTTAAAGCGTATAACCCGAACGGGTAGTAAGACGTGGTGCTAAGTATTATTAATATTATCTTTCTCTCACGGTCTAAAAAGTTAGTGAAATATTTTTGCAGTTTTTAATAAAAATCAGTCTTATTCGAGATGAGTCCTCCAGAGATCTACCATTCGAGTTTGTTTTATACTGTACATTCCAATTTATTGTACTGGAAACTTACCTATTGTAAGTTCAGCCAATCACAACATCGGAATAAACATACATTTGTTTGCTAATGGCTTCTCCCGAGCTAAATACAACCCATTTGTTCTAGTTGATTCTTTAAATAGTTATCATCATTATTATCCTTTAGTGTGAAGAGTATTTTATTTAATATATGTTGAACATTTCAAAAAATATATATTTTGAGAAAAAATGCATCTATTTTGAAGACATATTTTATTCAGTCCATACATTTTTATTTGTTAGCTTGGTTATCATGGGATGGAGCCGACTTAATTGTGTACAAAATTGGTCAATATTTGCATTAAAACAATGTTTTGACAATCGGTAGGCAGTATCATTAGATTTAGACCGACATTAAGAGTCATTTTTATGTTCCTTTACATATTCAACTATATTGCCTAGTGTAATAGTGATATAATAACTAACTTGAACTTGCCATCTAGGCTACTTGACAAGAAAAAAAAAATCAGGGTGACCTGGCGGTCTAGGGGTAAGATGTCAGACTTCTGTGCTGGCGGCCGGGGTTCAATCCTCGGTCCCGGCACAGATTTATCTGATTACCAAACTCTTCCTTCACCTCTGACAAGACATCTTGTGAATGTGGGGAATGCCAGGCCTCAACCGTGGTTCGGATTCCACGTTAAACTGTAGGTCCTCCATTTCATCTCACAATCACCCTACCATTACACATTAGCGTAAGTGCGTATAACCCGAACGGGTAGTAAGACGTGGTGCTAATAATAATAATAATGTACTACGTATGGGTTTAGCTGTAGGTTACCGTGTATCTGTGGGATGAAGCTGTGCGTCTACTAGTTCGGGGGAAGGGTGGTGCGACACAGACGTCAACCAGTTTCCAGGGCGGCTGAGAAGCACTGCGCTCTACCATCCTTATGGGTGTGACGACGCCATTCATACGAGTATACACGCATCTTGTCCTGCGGCGCCGCTCATCTAATGGACGCTAAGCTTGAAATGGTTTTTTTTTAATTCGAGCTATCTAACGGAACTTTCTGAACCAACTGACTCGGCACACAAGCATTTTCTATGGGCGAGAGTGAAAGAGCCTACCAATTTTGCCGGGAAAGGTATTTTCAAATGCCACTATCGATATGAGTCTGACGGCTTTATTTCCCCTCTAAAGGAAGTTGTACCACGTATTTTTATCGCTCAAGAAAAATTCGTTGAACCCGGCTGGTTTTGAACCCATGAGTATCGGGTCCTGAGGAGAGCACTCGACCCCAAGACCACCGAAGTCGACGAGATGGGCTCTTTAAGATTCACGTTCTTAAATTAGGGTATGTTTCGGATGAAGGTCAGTAATACGCGCACCATAAAGAAACCAAACCCCCGGAACTTCTAGGTTGGTAATATGTTTGTCTACTGTTCTGAGAGTATCGGGTTTGATTTACATTTAGGTTTTCTAAAATACAGTGGGGGATATTTGGGTTTGTCTTCTCTTGTTAAGTGGGGTTGGGTCTATCTAAAGGATTATTTAATAGAAAGTACACTATTTTGATAACTATCATAATTAAAATGATCAGAAAACTATAAAAGTTGCCAAAAAAAGTTTGTTTTTCTAAATTTTCTTTCCACTCAAATCGTACTATAGATAAGTGATTGGTGAGGTGAGCTGGTGGTCCAGGGGTAAGGTTTCAGACTTCTGTGCTGGCGGCCGGGGTTCAATCCTCGGTCCCGGCACAGATTTATCTGATTACCAAACCCTTCCTTCACCTCTGACAAGACATCTTGTGAATGTGGGGAATGCCAGGCCTCCACCGTGGTTCGGATTCCACGTTAAACTGTAGGTCCTCCATTTCATCTCACAATCACCCTACCATTACACATTAGCGTAAGTGCGTATAACCTGAATGGGTAGTAAGACGCGGTGCTAATAATAATAATAATAATAATAATAATAATAATAAGTGATTGTGTTTATTTAAACACAGCAACCAATCACCCTTGGCTATCTCGTTCGCCCTTTAAAGTCCTGTTTTATTTCTATGACGGGGGAAGAAGCGTTGGGAAGTTCAAATCACAAGATTATCTCGTGACGTAGCTCAGTCACGCTCGCGTTGCCGAGATATTCACGAGGCGGTTACTTTGTATCTATTTTTTTTAAAGCCAACTACTCTGAGCTTTTGTCGTAATCAAGGCTGGTTGTGCTGCGTAGTCTGAGTGTTCGAATAAGCCCCACACTATCGTCTTAGGGTGGGACGTACGACGTAGATGTCTTCAGCGGGCCGGGATTGTCCCCATACCGTTCTCGCGCGCGGTCGTCCAGCTGTGCGTTAGCTGTTTCTCGGTTATCTTGATTTCGGATTCAATCGACAGAGGCGTCTATTGGACTGATTTTGCTTTGTGAGTTAAATGTTGCGTTCTAAATCCTTATCCATTTCGTATGATTTTTTTGTGTGAGCTGAATTACACAATCGAATTTTGTTAAGAAGTGCTTTTTAGAATTTTTTTTTGCAGTTATTGATAGTATTTTACTATAGTATTTATGTTGTTTTATATGTATTTATAATATCCATCAACAGTGACAGTTGCAGATCAAATGACTTTACGTATGAATACGTACAATATTATTATTATTATTAAGCGTATAACCCGAACGGGTAGTAAGACGCGGTGCTAAATATTATTATTATTAGCACCGCGTCTTACTACCCGTTTGGGTTATACGCACTTACGCTAATGCGTAATGGTAGGGTGATTGTGAGATGAAATGGAGGACCTACAGTTTAACGTGGAATCCGAACCACGGTGGAGGCGTGGCAATTACGTAAAATAGATCTAGTGAATTTCTAGGTGTCGGCTAAGGTTCTTACTATAAAACAATAGGCTATATAATTGAGTTTTGCCCAATCCCTCATTCAACCTGAACTGCTTGTTATTTCGTATACTGGGAGTTTGGCTAGCTCATAGTATACACCTATACGACTAAAACACTTGAAGTAAGCTGTAAGAGAGTATATTAGGGATAACATTTTGATTTGATTTTAAAGGTATTATATATGAAAAGTGATATTTGTAGATCACATGAGCTTACTTATAAATATAAAAAAAATGCTTTAGTAACTTTTAAAACTGTCATAAATATTTTAAGGATAGTGGAAATTGCCAATTTCACAATATTTTTGGCCTTGGGTTTTAAACTCTACATCCATTACTGTTTCCGGCCTGTGGCATGGATCTATTTTTTATTCAGGAGGAAAATGTAATTTATAAGAGATGTACCCCTCGGTCTCTTTGTCACTGACAAACCAGTCTAAATGGGCTTGACGTCGAAAGCAAAATGGTCGGTTCTGACAGATATATCTAATTTGTTGGTGTTTTCTTAGAGGTTAAGAAGCTTGTTTTTAGGTTTGTGCTGATATGTGTTTAGAAAGTGCGCTTTAAATATTCCAATAAAAATACAAATTATTATTATCTTTCAATGAAATTAAATATCGAAAAGTGACACCTGGAAATGGGAATCAAACCCGGCACCTTTGACTGAGCTACCCAGGATTTGTTCCTTACATTTTAAATTCACAGTATTCACAGCATTCGTGCGCTAAGCCAAAGCTCCCGGGTTCAGTTCCCGTGTATAGATGTTATATTTAAACTACATTAAAAATTAAATGAAATATGTGATCAAGTGGTTTGTTCTTTTTCATAGGGGGAAGCATGTTGTTGGTTTGTAAATTTAAAATTTTTTGGGAATCAATCTCTGGTGGGTAAAATGTAAAAAAATAAATAAAAAAAATTGCAACAATTTCTTAAAATTCTAACCAATTTCTAAATTTCATAATACCAAATGCTGTATTCCTACGACACTTGTAAAAAGAAGCAGGCTGCGTTGGTTCATCAAAATGAGTTGAGCTGCATAAAATATGGTTTGGGCCACATACGGCCCGGCCCGTGAATCACAAGTTTGAGATGACCTGAGATAAACCTAGATATGTATTTATAGGAATACCGATTACGGCCACCAACGTTGATTGAGTCACTAAACTTGAGCATTCTGAAAATATGTATTATATGATTTATTATTATAAAGTGAATCTAAAAAGTTATCAAACGCTTACAATATAACTTTGTTCTATAATATTATATAATTTCTCTTTACATCATTAATTAAATGAACTAAGAATTTAAATACAATTTGTAGATTTTTTACTGCCATTGTGGTAACATTAGTTTCCAATTTTCAAATAATGGGTTTCCTATGAACATCACACCTTAGTTACCTATTATTCCATACAACCCATATTAACGAAAGTTATAACTCGAGCGGTTAGTAAGTCTCGGCGCTAAAAACAACAACAATTTACTGACGCTCGTTTCGGAGGGAAACCGCGAGGGACTTGCTTACCTTTGTTGGAGTGGGCGCCGTCCAGCAAGGTGGTGGTGAAACCTAGGGGGCTGGCAGCACGCACCGTGACGTCGTAGCGTCCTTGCGCTTCCCCTCGTTCACTGGCGAGAGCGAGCGTCCATGTTCCCGTCGCGTCGCTGCCAGTATTGAGCCGCACCGCGAGCAGGGTGGGCGTCTTTTCGAGCGTCGCGCTACCCGCCTCCCAGTTTCTCATATCTTCATCGGAGAGCAGATCGACCGCCCGACCTGACACACACAAGACATATGGTGCTTACTTCTTGTCAACGTCGCGGCTCAAATGAGCTTCATCCCCTGAATGTCTTGGATTCATATTAAGTCTTCTTTCGTCGCTGGACCTTCTATTTGCTGTACGACCTTGCTGCTAAATGTACGATGGCCTACGGTACAATGGTACTGTTTTTTTTTTTATCAACACAACAACGCACGACGGCTAAATATAAAATGGTAGGGATGTTAGGAGTAGCCTATAAAAACCGCACCTGCATTTTCTAGGAAAGAGTTGAAACAACAGTGAGAATCACAATGTGTAAAACTATCTCTCTTAAACCCCGCTGGGTCTCAAAACACCCTCTTTCTCTTTGGTCACCTTTGATACGGAGGTCGGGGTTTGATTGGCCGAGTCCACTGGGTTGTGGGGGAAGGGCTGAAAATGTTTTGACCCGGAAGGTGTTTGTAGGGGGAGGGGTGGTGTTTTGAGCCGAGGGACGGGGTTGAAGGGTATGGGTGTTTTGACCCGGGATGGGTTTGAAGGGGAAGTGGTTGTGGGGGAAGGGTTGAAGGGGATAAAGTGTTTTGAGCCTAGGAACTGGCTGTAGGGGAAGGGTTAATTTATATATTTGTAATATTTGTGTTTTATTCACGGTCTACGCTAGAAACCGCGCCGTGCACCGATAATCATTCATCGATAATCGATATGTCTGGGGGAGAGGCAGGGGAACTGGGGGTCCCAAAGCTCCGTGGAGCGGACAGAGCTTGCTTGCACACACACTCTTACAACCCACAAGTGTTTAATCCTGTTAGCGGAAGAGGGAAAGTGTTTTGAACCGTTAGCGGGAGTGGGTTGGAAGTCTATCGTCGATGATCGACAATTAATTAGCAATTATCAATCAACATGTCGGACGTGGCGGGAAGGTTTCGGGGCAGAGCTTGCTTGCACACACACACTCTTACAACCTTCTCAATAATCGATAATCGACAATTAATTAACAATCATCAATAATTGATATGTCTTTAAGGTGTGGGGGAAAGAAACCTTCCCGCGAACCACCACCACACTCATTATCAGACGTCCTATAGTTATCCCTTCATAAAGATAACGTCCTATAATTTTTCATCTTCAGATATTAACCTTCATACAGAAAACGGTCTATATGTTGTCGCACAAGGATGTTTACAAGCATGTTCAAGGTCATATGGGGCTAAGACCTACCCTTTACTTCTTACAGTATTGAGTGAATTAACTCATGTGGACATTTTGGGCAGTTTTGTGGTAAATCCCAGAATGTTAGTGCGGGAAATATCTAAAGCTACTGGTGTATCAATTGGTTCGGTTATTAGGACATTAAAATCAAATAAGTTTCATCCTTATAAAATGCACGTACATCAAACACTAAGTAAAGGAATGATCGAATTATTGAATGCGAATCCATTGTTATTAGAATATATGTGTTTTTCTGAAGAGTGCACCTTTTTCTTAAGCGGTTTTGTAAATAAACACAACTACTTTTATTGGAGTTATCAAAATCCTCATAATATTTTTTATTGACGGACACACACATTGACCAGAAAATATAAACGTTTGGGCTGGTATATTAGGTGACACGATTATTGACGGAAATTTGACAGGGGGAAAATACTTCAAGAAGCTCTTAATCTTCTTATAGTGCATGCCCTAGAAAATCAACTAGATAATCATGGAAACATGGAGCTTGATGGAGATATTTTACATTTTCAGCTACTCGTTCGTCAATGTATGGGTAATGGATTGGCAGAAGAGGACCATTTAAGTGGCCAGCACTTAACACCCCTAGATTTTTATGGGGACATTTAAACTCTTCTAAACAAGCAAATATCGAAGAGTTAAAAAATTGAAAACAATGACATGAAGAAATATTACCAAAGAAACCCTACGAAAAGCCAGAAGGGAATGATAAAATATACTATATCATTCATTGCTTATCTCAAAATGGAGAGCATTTCGAAAAAAACCTTAAACATAAAATTAAATAAGTGTGTTTCTTAATTAATTTACGAATACAAATAAGACAGCTTTGCGAGCACACAGCGCACACACATTTGTATATTCCCGGTCTATGTTTAAATAGGCCAGATTATTATGCCGCGCCCACTGCCAGCGACTCAGAAACTTGTTAGGCTCGTTTCTCGTAATAGCTTTTACTTTAAAATGTTTAAAACCACCATTTTGAAAATTGCACAACGTGATCTACAGGAATATGTAATAAAAATAGTATAATTTAAAAAAAATCAACGTGACCTTAAGGCACCTTCGCGACGCCACCCAAGGTCATAGCAGCCTTACCGCCTTGTCTTCCCTTCAGAACAAAACAACTTTTGTTTACAATATTTTTTTCTGCAATGCGTTGTTTTCGAGGTAGTTTGGTGGAAAGTTTTCAATTGAACACACAGTATAAAGGCTTGGTGGTAGAAAATTTGTCAATTTTGATATTACGGTCCTCAAAGCAAGTGCTTTTAGTAAAAAAAATAAGAAAAAAAAATTGTTTCCTAGAACCGGAGAAATAGCTGTCAAACTAATAATCGTTTTCTGAAATTGCGGCTTTCTCTTTAAATAATAATACTATCTTTAAAGTTTAGGGCACCTCCCCGGCGTATTACCCTTAATTTTTTTTTGGTGGTGTGTGGGTAGGGAGGGGACGGAGGAAAGAAAGTTGGTTGGGTATCATTGTCTAAAGGAATCTTTTTCCGTTTTTTGATAAATACATAAAATTAAATAGGAATTAATAGCTAGTGGAGGGTGGATGCTTTTAAAACCAGCCCATAATGTGGACACAAATTGACGTGAAGCAATGGAGGAAATTTGAATTTTTAGGATTCTATGGCTCATCAGTCACACTTGTACAATGGATACAATCTTCAGAACTGTGACATACTTCCTTAATTTCGTGCGTCTCTTGGGTATTACGAAATGTCGCATATTCTCAATTCAGAAGAAGCTACCAGAAAGTTTTGTATCCGGTCTCATTTTTGGAAACGAAACACGCTGGCAAATTAAAGAGCCCAAAGTACATTTCCATTTAATGTCTCATGTTGAAAAAGATAAAATCTCTCTCAATTATAAACTATAACGATTGGAAACACTGAATATTTACACTCCTCGACATTGGTGACCCGAGTTGTTAAAACGACTGTATATAGGTATTTGGTTCCAAACAATTCGTAAAATAGTTGAGCTCGAATCCCAGTCAGTTGTAAATAGGGTATTACTCCCCCCACCCACCAATGGTTCCTTGTCCTCATCCCTACACCCCATCAGTGTAATTATGCGGGTAGTAAGACGCGGCGCACACCCACTTTTCCTTTTTTTATGTTCAATGTTTACATTACAATCATTCCGGTGTTTTAGTTGCCATTGCTATTAAACACGGAGATATCCGCGGATATCAAGTGGAGTTTGGAAATACGGATCGAGGCCTTACAATTGCTCGAAATATATTAAGTAACGTTTTGAAATCTTCATTAGATTGTTACTATGGTATCTAACTGAAGAGGGTGACTCACCTCCTGATGGCTGGGACAGGACGACCTTGTCAACACGGCCCTCGACGGTCAGTTTGAGCGCTCGAACCGAGCTGTCCACCTGAAAGTCCAGGGTGCTGTGCCCCACCAGGCCTCGTCGTACCGCCAATATCACCTGAAAACAAACATCCCGAGTATGAACACGGTAATAAGGATGGGCTATAAAGCGGTTACTATTATTAGTATTATTTTAGTCCGATTTTAATAAGAAATGCCTTTAAAAAATACAAACCTATTTTATTACGGCTAACACTAGTAACATTTTTCTGTATTATTAGTGAACATTATTTTAGAGGTCTTGATACTATATATTAAAGTGACAGCTTCACACCACATGACTTTACAGAACTCGATTCAGTTACACCCCCCCCCCCGCCCCCCGAAGCCGAACTACAGGGATAACAACCTCGTGCTCAGAAAAGTAAAAATCTAATAAATACATTTTACTAGATGTAAATGTAATATAAAAATAGTTTAATGAATCAGATAGCCGAAGCTATCATATATGCATTTTAGTGAGGATAGCACCACTTAGATATCATATTCTGAAAACTGCCAACTACCGAGTCGTTGATGGCTGCATTGTCTGATGGCTGTGATCTTAGATAATCACATGTTTATAAGCTGACGACTTCCGCACGTCCATCAAAGACTCTGCCTTAAAATATGAGTGAAGAATGACCGTGGGCACGGGACGAATCCTGGATAGCTCAGTGGTAAGAGCATTGGCGTACTAAGCCGAAGGTCCCGGGTTCGATTCCCGTGTCTAGGTGTCATTTTTCAATTTTCAGAATATAAAAATAGTTTGTTCTTACTTATTAGAATCATTTACTATTTTATAACTTTGGGCAATTCTAGGCAAGAAAGAAGACTATACGATTTAAACCACCGCGTCGGGGTCTTTGGGTTTTCCTCTATATGCACTGAAGTTTGGTTGAAATACGTCATAGATAAGTTATACAATTTTATATGTGGGGATAAAACAATTATGTGAAGCACGCAAATATTTCAGGTGTTTTCCTCTCCAACATACAGTAGCCCCGTGGCTTCTTTGGTGCTGACTGACAGTTCACAACTGACTTCTGACGGTCAACATTTAGGTATATACCTAAATGTTGACCGTCAGAAGTGACAGCTGCTAAACACACGTTTTTGTAGCTCATATGGTTCGGCGTAGGCCGTCAGCTCTCAGCTGTGAGATGTCAGTCAGCACCAAAGAAGTCATGGGGCTACTGTAGCTTATAAAGTCTACGCAATAAACATTTACCGTAAAATTATGGTGTGCGCATGAAGGACCAACACCTCAAACATCTTGACCATTTGGCCGTGGAATAACGTGCTCGATGTTTTATATACTTAGCCATGACGAACAAATGTTTCACGACACCTTTTTTCTCAATTTCTAGTTTTGGACTAATCGTTCTTAGACCAAATATATTAATAAAACTAAATACAATTTTTGGCGCTCATCTTGACACCTCGCATACCACTAAGGAGGCGCGCCCCACAGTTTGGAGACCAATGTCCTAGTTAATTTATCAAATCAATAGCCACCTCCCCGAGAAGTTCACCTTCTCTCACAACCAGGTCAAAGGTAGCCAGAAACCTAGAAATCAATGGTATAGTTCATGCGTGACTTTTTGATTCTTTTTTTGACAACTTGGAAACTCGTGTTGTAGTGCATGCGTGACTTTTTGATTATATTTTGACAACTTGGAAATCAGTGTTTTAGTTCAGTTTGGAGGTAATCCACCTGCGTTTGCGTGGAAGGACAGTGGGAAACTATTTATGAAAAACCACTTTTATTAGATCCGACCGGGATCTGAACCTTGATCTCCCCGTCATCAGCAGGCCAATTTAACTTGAGAGTGACGCCTTAGACCATTCGGCTACTCAAGCGGGCTTTATCATTAGATAAATACTCAACTTTTTGACTGTAAGCCATTAAATTATCTAGAAAATAAGTATCTGAAAATTTTATTCTAAAATATTAATAATGAATTAAATTACTTTATCTTTTACCTAAATTAACGCAACGTTGAAAATCTCGCAGCGCACAGCTTGAGAACCATGGTTTTAGGCCTATCAACGTCCAGAACTCGTCGTTTTCCAGGTAAGAGCTGTAACAACAGTTTCTGGAGGCCAGGTTCTATTATCGCCCGTTTGCCCCCCTTTGTTGTTCAATTATCCTTTCTTTTTAGCACGATTCATTAAATTCCTCACATCTTGTTTTATAAGTTGTATTGTGGCGCCCAACTCAGCTGAAGGTTGATTTCTTTGGTCATTTGGTCTTACTATGTAAGTTACAGTTTGTGTTTGTTCTAACATGGATTTATGTATAACCTTCTTGTATAATTCATTCATAGCTTGTACTTTATGTAAATTAGACGTCTTGAAATGGCTGTTTATGTTTGTAACCAATAAACTGTTTTATAAAAGTTAATTTGTATGTGATATAATAAAACACATCTTATTATGTTCCATCAGATTAGATAAATTTAAGTCGCTGTTAGTAACGACCTTGACACTTTAGGGAACGGAACGCGAGTTAACGTAATCTTTTTGCACTTTTGCTAACAACAAACTTGTTGGGTTTGAATGCACAAGATATTGCTCCATTAGTTAAGTTAGTTTAGTTTTCTACACACATTAATTTAAAAAGTTATTTAATGTTTCTCATGAGCATCGCAGAATTTGATAAATATATATTCTTTCTTCTTCATTTAAGTTTGTTCAATACCACAATGCTTTTGGCACACATTCAAGGACTGTTAAGATTACTATACATGGGTATTTTTTGAAAGGTTTTTACCATGAACATTTTTAAAATAGCGAGATTACTACTTATGAGTAGGAGTTTTTATTTGTTTTGTCCAACAAGGTTTTTTGCTATAAAAACTATTAAAATAATGACCTAAACTTGTGCTCCATGACATTACGGTTGCCTCCTAATGGTGATCAATCCAGATTGAAAACAGGGTAAAATTTGTCCAAATTGCGAACTCACCCAAAGTAGTTTGTCCAAATTGCGAACTCACCCAAAGTAGTTTGTCCCCCTAAAAATATCCAATGTCCAGATTGCGAACAAGTAAAAGGGCATCTGGTGGGAATTCCTACGTGAGGGTGGTGACACTGGTGGTATGGGTTGCTGGCAGCACCCGTCGGCCACAGGGGCTTTTCCTCTAACCAAGCCTGACCTAATATATAGATACATGGGTTTGCAATTTAGTTAATTTAGACTGAAAAGACTGACACGACTGCTCTGTATCCGTGTACCGCCCACCCCTATTGTCATATTCGGAGCGGGATGGCACAGCAAACACGGCGTGTCCGCAATCTGGACCTCTCATGGCAAAAGCAGGTAATCATATCGACACAGACATACCACCTTCAATTAAACTGTTTTAAGAAGGTTGGATGGCCGAATCGTTTGTTGGTCTTACCTCTTTCAATTTGTTGTCTTCATCTTGGAGGTTCGTAATAAGGTTGGCATGCAGGCCTCCTCCGGTGTGGTGGGCCACCTCGTGGTACAGCACCTCCACCCCCTGGCTGTTCCTTAGAGATGGTCCACACCATATCACGTGCAACTGAAAACATTACGGAACATCAGATCAACACTCTTTGTTATGAACCAATTCTCGCCCACTGACCGAAACACGGGGCTACCGTTAGTATTATCCCCAGTGAATACACTTACTTGTCAATAAATTTGTCTTGTCATTAACACTAGTAAGGCTTACTAGAGATTTTATGTGCGTCACTTATATTTAATAATTCGTAAGAAAATGCAAAATAGTTATGAAGTTTAACAACCTTTTAGCGTTTACCTTAAATCTTTTTTTTATTGTAAAAGCTCAGGCTATTTGTAAAAAAAAAGAAAAAGTAAAATTAGTGATACTCACTTTGCTCTAATTGAGAGTTCACATCCCAAAAATAACAATTTGTAAAATATTGGTTATTTCTTTAAGTTATCTGTCCTAATGGAGTCTGTGCCTAACTTTAAATTAACGCCTATAACTTATAATAGACTTACCTCCTCATGGTGATCGCTCAACACTATGGACCATACTATATAATACATAGCTATTTGACGATCTTTGCTCTGAAAATAGCCACTGATTATCAGTTAGGAACATTTTAAGGATTACCTTTCAGATTCAGCTCATTTTGCATTTCTTCTTGGCGAAGCTCTGCTATTCATTAAATATAGATCGAGTACTTTCTACCGACTCACCATCTGCATTGTTTCCTGTTAATCTTTCGCAAATATTACTGAATAATTTCGAGGAATTAGCTATGTACTGGAGCTTACTTTTTTTTTTTAAATGATGTTCTGCGTCTCAGAAATTGCTAGCAACTAATTATTGTAAGACAATTTAAGAACGCAAGTTTTGTGGCTTCTTGATGAAAATTTGCGCATCAGGATTGGATATTGCTAGTGAGATGTTGACCCTAATACTAGAGCTCATCCAACATTGCATCTTGATGAAAATTTGCAGAAATTGCCACTATTTGTAAGAAATTGACTGCCTAGTGGAAGAGTTTATCTCACATTGCATCTTGATGAAAATTTGCAGAAATGGCTACTACTTGTAATAAGTTGACAACCTATTAGAACTCACCTCATATTGCATCTTGAGGAATGTCTGCGTCACTGACTAATTGACACATGTGTACAGAATAGCTCACCGAAGGAAACTGATGAAAATTTGCAGAAATGGCCACTACTTGTAATAAGTTGACAACCTATTGGAACTCGCCTCATATTGCATCTTGAGGAATGTCTGCGCCACTGACTAATTGACACATGTGTACAGAATAGCTCACCGAAGGAAACTCACCTTGCACCTCTTCTTGAGGAGTGTGTCCGCTGCCAGTTGCGCGATGTTCTCGTCCGTGGCGCGAGTGCCCGCAAACAGAAGAACCTCCCCATCGAAAGGGATCTGCTCCGAGGCCTTGAGGAGACTGGTGAAGGCAATGCCCCCCATGGTAGACGCTGCCGGGACCTCGCGGAGTAGGCGTTGGAATTCGGACAGGTTCTTGGGTCTCAACACCGGCACCACGTCTGTAAAATTGTGTCACGTTGTCAACTATATTTCAATACTGACAGACAATTTTTTCGTTTTCACATAAAGAAAGGATTGTAATCGTGACCATATTTCACCTTCGGGATTATGATTTATCTTTACGGTTTTAATGTGCCACGAACTCTTAAAAAGCGGATCTGAAAGCTTTGTCTGTACTAGCGGCTACAGCTGAAATGGCTTGATTTATTTCATTTGAACTAGATATTTATATGTTAAATGATCCTACCTCTAGACTATATCGCGATTTTGATTCTTTCCCCAAAATTAAGGTTTGTTTAAAAGTACACAATTTTTGAAAACTTAATTCTTTTAAACAGTTGCTCAAACATTTTTGTTCAAAATTGATATCTGTAGAGTGTTATTTTATGGTAAAATAGAAGTTTATTTTAATTTAACAATCTTTTTGAGATTAGTTTAGATATGGTCGATTTTGAAAAATGAATTAAAAAAAAAATCATAAAAATGTGGTTCAATGTTTATATCTGAAAATGGTAACTATGAAAATAATACTTTTTCGCAGGAAATTTTTTTAAGAGTAGTTTACTGCTAACATATTTTTTTAAATGTGTTTCCTTTATAATAGAAACTGAGAATGTTTGTACGATTGTGTCATATCATTTATTTTTGTCTCATGAGTCTTACTACCCTTCTGGGATACTCTCATATTTACATTAATCAGGTGAAGTTGGGGGCAGGCTGATACTTAAAACATGTGGTCTGTGGTGTACTTATTAGGGGTACGCGAAAATAATTACTTAATGGCGTGATTTTTTTTTTGCCCCAAGTTAACTTAATTTGAACCTAGAATATAAAAAAAGTTTCTCTGAATCAACCCCATAATTTTCATTAGTTTTCATTAGTAGTGTTTTATGTATTTTAATTAATGAAATATTACTTTTTTATTCTCATGCATGTTTATTTTTTTACAAATACGAATACGTAGGATATTTTCAGGTTAACTCCTTAATACCGATTTTACGACATACATTCAACCAGAATTACAACATCTAATACCTCAGCTAAGTCTGAAGTGCTTCTGTCTTCCTAACTAAGGGTCCCCGAGGTCTATTCTTGGTATGGATGGTACAAATTGCTATCAATAAAATTGGGATACCCCCCCTGTCTCTCCCCCCCCGTCTCTCCCCCTTTTCCTTTCACTGCGATGCATTGACGGCTGAGGGAGTGGGTGTCATCCCTCTTTCACATCTAAGTTAATCTATAAGCTGGGCTGATATATATAATCAGTAAGTTTAGTAAACCCATCCCACGGCAGCCGGGGAACTATATAAAGACTACACTCGAACAAAGAAACTTGCATAAGTCTATTTTTCTGCATTATTCATTTAACAACAAAGAAATTGAGATTAGTTAAATAGTTTTTTTCATTTAAAATATTTTTTTAAATAATTTGTCTGCATTTTTAAGATACGGTAAAACGAGTGCCTTATATATTAGGCCCATAAAAGGATGAAGAAACTGGGGAGTGGAAAAGGTTACATAATGATGGGCGGAGTTAAATACCTTGTACTTATCACAGGATATTGTTAGGATAATCATATCTCGCATATTACGCTGGCAGGACATGCAATGCGAATGGGAGAATCTAGAACCTTATTCAGGGTATTGACATGCAAACCCAATGGGAAGACCTAGACGCAGATGGCAGGATAACATTAAAATGAACCTGAGATAAGGTATACTGAGGAGAACAGGATAGAACTAGCTCAAGATAGGTGTAGGGTGTAATGAGGTAGACTGGATAGAAATATCTTACGATAGGGACAGGGTGTAGTGAGATAGACAGGATAGAAATAGCTTACGATAGAGACAGGGTTTAGTGAGATAGACAGGATAGAAATAGCTTACGATAGGGACAGGGTGTAATGAGATAGACTGGATAGAAATAGCTTACGATAGGGACAGGGTGTAATGAGATAGACTGGATAGAAATATCTTACGATAGGTACAGGGTGTAATGAGATAGACTGGATAGAACTAGTAAAATATGGGTAGGTGGCGTATTGTTGTAAGTACGTCAATGAACGTTCAAGTTCCGAACGCCATAGAGTAAATAAAACGGGTTCACTTATGTTAACTCCAGTGTATTCTAAATTAGCACACCATGATGCAACGTCTGGTTAGAGCTGTATATCCTACTTAATTGAGTTAGTTAATTACTTAAGTAATATGGGGGAGGGAGGCAAGATTGGCTCTTAAATAACCCCAACTAAAAACCTAGAAATGGGGTTGATCATTTTTTGAAGCACATCTCATGTACGATCACGATTGGCTAAGGTTGCTTTAACTATTAGCGCTGTAATAATTTGATTTCATTGTTCAGTCAGTCTTGAATGAGTTTTTTTTAAAGAAAATAAGGTTTTAAACTAATTCCGCGTATATTGCTGCGCTAAACTAGTTGCTTGATACTCCGTACTGGGGACTGTCTAACGGGGCAGGGCGTTATACTCATATTGTGCTCTGTAACCGTTGTTAGGGAGGGAGGGGTTCAAATCTGTTAGGATTGTTTTCGATATATGATTGATTACTCCACACTAATGCGTGTGTATTTGAGGATTAAAAAATATATAATGATCAATAAACGCAAAAAATGGTAATTTAGATTGATAATGATTGTTAAACCTGAAGGTCGTGCGCTTACATCCGGAGCTGGACATACACTCAACCCTTCGGCTGGTTAGTGTTGACCGCACCATCTGGTAGATAGCACATATACGAGGTAAGTTCACAAAGTGTGGTGGTTTCCCGTTACATTCCGCAATGAAACTCTACGAACGAGAGAAAAAGAGCCTACCAATTTGGCTGGGAAATGCATTTCCACATATTTTCCAAGGTTCTTTTACATTGCCACAATCTACATGGGACCGATGGATTAACTTTCCCTCCGAAGTAAGTTGTGCTACGGTTTTCAATTGCTCAAGAAAAATCCATTGACCTCGGCTGGGTTTCGACCCACGAACACTGGGTCCTAAGGCGAGCACTTTACCCCAAGACCACCAAGGACGACAATTTACATGACCTACATTATTTTTTAAAAAAATCCCTTATTTAGTATAAAACAACCTCAAAAGTTTCGAAAGGTATTTAATATTCATAAATTATCTTGTACTCTGGTGGTAAAAGGGGCTAGTCCCTCCTTTCCTAATTCTCTTAAATTTAATTCTAACTGCACCCAAAGTTATATGCTTCCCTACAAAGTGAATTTGTGCATGTGCCACTGCGCACACATTTGCACACATACATGTGTGTGTTTGCGCGTGCAGCGTTATTTTATAATAAATAATCAAAGCTAATCAATACAAAGCACTTTTATTGTCTATAAAAGTTGAGTCATAGCATTGTTTTAATATTTAAAGAACAGGGGACCGTAGCCGTGACCAATTTGTTGGAGTGGTTTGGAGGAGCCTGGCTCAATCCCGGATTGCTTAGACAAATATATTTTTCTATTTTTTTGTACGGGATCGTCCTGCTACCCAGACATTTAGTAAATATATTTGGTGCTAGGGATGTGTGCATAGTGCTAGGTCACGTTAGTTTGTAATTTGTGTGCAAATATAATCCATGTTTATAATCTTTCGCGTGGAAAGTGTCTACACCAATTCTTCAAAATGTGTCGCTAACCTTTAATTTTATTTTGATCGCTTACACATTAATATTTTGATAACATCAACACTATGAAAGCGGCCTTTTCTAAAGTCAAGTATCCCTTGAGTAGGAAATCTTCTCCGTGAGTAAACATCTTGGGTATTAAATTTGTCAATATTTGGTTTCAATATCTTTCAATAAAGTAGTGATTCGTGTAAACACAGGTCTATCCTCTGTCCTGGAACTAAAACGCCCTCGTTTCAAAGATAACCGCCTTATTTCATGGAGTACTCAGTATTTTGAGTCATAAAATATTATCTTAACACAAGTGTCATAGGCCCCTTTAATCTAATGATTGGTCCCGGCATAGATTTATCTGATAACCAAACCCTTCCTTCACCTCTGACAAGACATCTTGTGAATGTGGGGAATGCCAGGCCTCCACCGTGGTTCGGATTCCACGTTAAACTGTAGGTCCTCCATTTCATCTCACAATCACCCTACCATTACACATTAGCGTAAGTGCGTATAACCCTAATGGGTAGTAAGACGCGGTGCTAATAATAATAATTATTATTATTTAATTATTTAATTTCTTCCCCTCTTTTTTCGCGTTTCGCTACCTCTCCGGTTATCTACATACTTAAATTAATGGAATATGAATAAGAATGTACAATTTACTGAATTTAGTGCTGGTGTAGAGAGAGAAATCATTTGAGAGTTTTTAAAACTTAGCACACCCGGCTGGAATTCGAACCTTGACCTCTCACGGACAAAACAGACCGGAGAAGATGAGACTGTTGCTTTGGTCCGCATGCCCATTGATACGGATAGTGATCTAATCTCATTGAATTGGGGAGAGGGGGTAGCAAGGGGGCAAATGTACCTGCATTAGAATGAAGGAGGGATGGCAATAAATACTAAGTGAAAGAACACCCCCATTGCATTGAAAGATATTGGAACTTGAACCTCCCCATCACCGGCAGCTTTAAGTACCTTTTTCGAGTATAAGAAACTCCCGAGACTATCGCGAACTGACTTGCATCCACGCCGCCGTATCATCTGGGACTTGGCTCCCTGACCTTGCGTGTGGTCATAATTAGCGACGCGCCCACGAATTGCGCCAGCCTTGTCGAGTTTATAATTAGTTGTGGTTCCATTTCTCACTCGCGTCCGACCAGGTGGGAGGAAATAATTCGCGCGTTCAGTCTCGGCTCTGGTTCCTGACGGTGTACCGGGTGCGAGGGCCCCTTTTTTTTTTTATGAAAGTATAGTTTTTTATGTAGCGGGTGCTTGTCCTCGGGGGCTTAGGCTACCCGGTCGTCCCAAGTGCGGGGTACAGTTTCGGTTAAAGGTGCAATCGTCTCTAATGCGGGCTTTATTGTCCTATAAGGTACTGTTCTCTAGATTTCGGGTACTCGACGGTCCTTAGTGGGAGATATTGTTCATGATCAAACTGTAGTCGTATTTTCAGTTGTCTATTTACCACCTTCCGACTTTGAGACCTTATATGCCTGATCTACCGCGGCTTTACACCACTTGACCGAAATGCAACCGTCGGTGAGTGCTACGTCTAGGCGCCTCTGCAGCATTATTTAGATTGGTCGGGAAGATGTGAAACTAGGAAATTACAGGGGCGAGTTCAAGCTGTTGTCGGAAATGGCAGGTTCAATGAGATACCGCATCAACACCTCGATATATTGATCATAAGGGACCATATCCAGAATCTTGCGCAGTATTTATACAATAGGCTTCCCGGATTCATAATTCCACTTATCCAGGGCTTCGGTGGCCTTATGATTGATCCCGAGAGGTCCCACAGACTTCCAGAATCCCTGCTAGGGTAAGTGAGATGTGTGTTCCAATGGTAACGAGAGGCTCTCAGCCCTCCTCAAAGTAGTGTGACAGTAGCACCTAACTCTAGAAACCTCGTAGGTTTCCATCATTCATTCTCAGCTCATGCCTGCTTCATCCCTTACCTTCGCCCAATGCGACAACCCGTCACTATAATGTACGGTCAAAATCATGATTTGACTTAAGGCGTCACTCTCGCAATATACTTGACTGCAAATGACAGGAAGATCGTGGTTTGAATCCCGGTTAGGTTTACTGGGGGGCTTTTCCCAAAATTACTTTATACTTTCCCTCCACGCAAATGCGGGTACCCTTCCTCTAAATTCAACATTCCTCATCCCTAACTCATTAGCGTAATTACAGTAATACATATGCCCTTAACACAAAGGAGATGTTTACTTAATTGTATAGATCAATTTATACTAAAATAACTATGGCAATTAGAACGAATTAACAAGAGAAGTAGATATTACGAAACGTGCGATAAAAGTATGTCGTGTGCTGATCCGTTGGTTCAGAAAAGTCAGTAGTAAATATTACTCTTTTGGGAAAACGCACCACTAAAACAATACCAATAATAATAATACACAGAAATGGTGTTTATTCAGTATACATTTAAATTAATGTTAATATCAATTTCCTCCTTGAATAAATCCAAATAAATATTTGTGACATTTCGTGAATATCCACCTATAAATTAGATACGAGACATAAATAGGTTAATATGGTCTTCATTAGTCTAATATAATTTAGCGAACATGTCACGACGTCACACACGCGCCTGCGCGCACACATGTATACATTTATATAGGCCTATAGTTTGGTTCACCATGTATTATTCCCGTTTGGACTATCCAGATTTAATAACACATATAGGGTAAGGACGAGAAAGGTGGGCTATAATTAACTTTAGGATATACACAATAACCAGACTTACGGCTGTTTCTTCATCACTGTGAAAAAGATGCCCCAATTCTATACATTAATAAATTGTTCAACCACGTAAGAATTCGAGCTCATGAACCTTAATTCAGTAGTCATAAGCGCTATTAACTGAACTAAAGTCTCAGAAACGTTATTGAAAATATACATAGCCTATAAAGAATTTTAATAAAGCAGGTTAATTAAGCTGGAACTTGAACGAACATATTTTTAAACCAAATCATGTGATCATTCTTAATACGTCTTATAAATGTTGCTATTTTGATATTCTAATGCTGACAAAGGATTCCTACTGCCCCAAGGAAACTGGGTCGAGGATTACCAGAACCAAACAAGCTTTCAACAAGAAGAGGATACTGCTGACCAGCAATTTGAGTTTGGAACTGAAACTGATGAAATGATACATTAGGACCATCGCGCTGTATGTAGCAGAAACTTGGACTCTCAGAAAGATGGAAAAGAAATACTTGGGAGAGCTAAAGAGTAGTGCTGGAGAAAACTTGAAAAGAATAGGTGGACAGACAGGGTGGCAAATTAAGTCTTAAGAAGAGTAGTGGGTGAAAAGAGAAACATTTTGGATGTTATTCTTTGATGCAAAGCAAAATGAATTGGACACCTCCTTAGGAGGGACTCTCTTCTGTACGACGTCGTAGAAGGAAAGGCTGAGGGAAAGAGGAGCTTAGAAAGGAGGAGGATTCAAATATTATTATTATTATTATTATTATTATTAGCACCGCGTCTTTCTACCCGTTCGGGTTATACACACTTACGCTAATGTGTAATGGTAGGGTGATTGTGAGATGAAATGTGATTGTGAGATGAAATGGAGGACCTACAGTTTAACGTGGAATCCGAACCACGGTGGAGGTCTGGCATTCCCCACATTCATAAGATATCTTGTCAGAGGTGAAGGAAGGGTTTGGTAATCAGATAAATCTGTGCTGGGACCGAGGATTGAAACCCGGCCGCCAGCACATAAGTCTGACACCTTACCCCTAGACCGCCAGGTCACCCGATTCAAATATTAAATGACTTGAAGTAAAGAAGAAACTTCTAGGGGCTGAAGGAGGCAGAGGATGGGGTGCATTGGCGGTCGTTTGTCGTAAGACAGAACACCTAATAATTTGTCATTAGTCCAAATTTTATAGGAAAGGTTTATTATAAATAACGTATTTTTCTCAGCCTACCATTTAATTATTTTATTAATGTTATTTTTTGGTAATAATATATATATATATATATATATATCTCAAAAGATACGACTGCATATCACTTGCATTCGTAAAAAATAGATCTAGCAATTTTTATGTGTCTCTGAAAATAGGACTATAGTAACTCTGTTAAAAATACAGACGCACCTCAAACTAAGATAACCTTGGGAATTCCGATAAAATTAATCCAAAAACAAAATAATTATTGTAGTAGCAACTAAATTTGTTCGAAGTGGAAATTCCACGACTTCATTGGAATGAAGAAACCGCTAATTAAACTGTAAAATATAAAATTCAAGACTTAATTTTTATTACTACGATTTTTAAATTCCTATCATTTGATTAGCGCACAAGAATAATACATTCTTCATAACATTCCATTCCCGCGTTTACCTGTCGTGATAGTTTTTCGCGACGTTCATTAGACCATTATAAATTGGGAACATGCTTGTTTTAACGTGATGGTTTGCATACACCCTGATTGTTAAAGGAATCTCACTCTAGACAACCAACATTGATCGAGAGTCACTGAAATTTGGCAATATAGAAATATAGAAATATGTTATATTTGATTTAATACTTATAATTTGTTTAGCACTGCGTACTTCTACTCGTTTTGTGTTATAAGCCTATGTACTAATTATACTGAGATGTTATGAATTGTATTTAGAGGAAGTGTACCAGCGTCGAGAGGAAATGAAAAACCACCCTCAGTACACCCGACCGGGATCGAATCCCGATCTTCCCGTCTTCGGCAGTCCAGTCTATTGCGAGAGTAGCACCTTAGACCATGCAGCCACCGAAGCGGCTAGTTGTAAAATAAATCTAAAAAATTTATCGAAATCCTCAAATACTATTTCCTTGAGTATTATTGTATAAGTGCTCTTTACATCATTAATTAAACGGGAAAATAACGTAAATATAAAATGATTTTCCATTTTTCAAATAAAGAGGTTTTTCATGAAAATCATACAATGGGACTATTTGAGGCTAACGCTTCCGTCCACATGCCCACAAAAATGGTTAGATAAAATACAATAAGGAAAATTGACGGCGCAGATGTGTTTGGTATTAAGTAAAATACTATACAGAGACAACAAAAAGGGCACACAGAAAAATTACGGATGAGAGACTTTCCTAAGAAACTAGAGTTTATATAATATTATAATGTTTTCACTGAGACGATACATTTTAACGCCATTAAGGTGACCTGGCGGTCTAGGGGGTAAGGTGTCAGACTTCTATGCTGGCGGCCGGGGTTCAATCCTCGGTCCCGGCAAAGATTTATCTGATTACCAAACCCTTCCTTCACCTCTGACAAGACATCTTGGGAATGTGGGGAATGCCACGCCTCCACCGTGGTTCGGATTCCACGTTAAACTGTAGGTCCTCCATTTCATCTCACAATCACCCTACCATTACACATTAGCCGTAAGTGCGTATAACCCGAACGGGTAGTAAGACGCGGTGCTAATAATAATAATAATTTAACGCCATTTCATACACAAGTTTGTCATGGTAAAGGACGTTGGCACTCTTTGATCCGCTAGTGAAATAAATGTGTAAATAAATGAAGCTCATCTCCTGATTTGTTTTTATTAAAACCGTGTTTTAACGAACCGAACTAAAAGCATTCTTTAAATTCCAAGTACAAGTATTATCGTTGGTGGGTGGTTTTAATTTCGTGGATAACTAAAGCATAAAAACTAAGTAATATGCGGGACGACAAATAATAGTATGTAATCTTAGAGTGAAAACAATCGCACATTAAGGTTAATATAATCGACGGACTTTTTCGCATAGCAACTATAAAATATGTCATGCTTTCATACTCGAGCTTTCTAACACTTTTGAAATGTTTAAGGCATTATAATAAAGTAAACTCGTGTTTTAAAATAGTTATTCTATTGAAATAAGTGCCTTCACCAAATAATTTAAACACACGCATGCGCGTTTATTTGTAACTTGAGCATACATTTTAACGGCTTAGTGTATCCGGTCCATCTGCCCCTCCCCCTCTCACTCCCTCTTTCCTACCTTTCCCCGCGTACATTTGAATGCACCAATAAAACATGTGTTGTGTGGTAATATTAGTTCGTTTAACGAGAAAACATTAAAAAAGTTTATTATTGCGAGAGTTCGATTCCCGACCAGGTGCATATTGAGGGACGCAATGTTTACAGGTCACGCTTCACACAAAACTTATTAAAATACTTTTTCTATTAATCAAGGATCAGAAGGGTAGTTAAGAAGAACTGTATCCGCATTATCGTGGTGATAGAATGGGAAAATCAACACGGTTCTTTGTGCAACATGACCGGGATTTGAACCCCGATGTTCCCATCTACGGCGGTTACAGAATATTGGAATACTTAAGGTGGGATGGGAGGGGACGCGAGAAAAGGCCAATGTTTTTGCAATTTTTATAGCAAAACATTTTTTGGCCAAAATAAATAAAATATTGCTCCAGTAAATACATAAAATCTAATATACTTCACGCGGTGACCTCAAAATCTCTTGAATAATCGTAGAGGGTGTCCTTGAATTTAATGACAAACTTTTTCATTTAGTTTAAAAAAGTTTCTCATCTAATGCCGCTATGCTACGGTGGATATTCAGGAAATTTTGATATCAACGTGTGAAGAAAATTAAATTCTGTTTGTACTGGAGCAATATTTGATTTATTTTAACCAAAAAGATGTTTTGCCATAAAAATTGCAAAAAAAAAAGCTCATCTTTTCTCGCGTCCCTTTCCATCCCAGCTTAACACTCGCAATTTAGTTTCCTACTCTCCTTCCATGTGAACACTAGTCCACTTCCTCTAATGTACTATTTAAATCTATCATTGTGACCTCTAGTATATTGACGATACTTTTGGACATTCGGTTCCGAATTAAGTACCATAACCGTGTGAACGACAACCTTGGAAACTATTGGCAAGACAAGTAGCTATCATGGAAACTTTAGCGTAACTAGCTAGGTATAAACGCAGGTACAAGTTTTCAAATGCATGCGCAGAAGAGATATAAAAGTTTTTGTTACATCTACACTAATTTTATAAATAGGAAAGATTTGATTTTTTTTTGTTTGTAATGGATAAACTCAAAAACTACTGGACCTATTTTAAAAATTCTTTCACCAATATAAAGCTACATTATCAGCGAGTAGCATAGGCTATATTTGATTTTGAAAAATTAATTAATTCCTCATACAAATGTCGATAGTCACTCATATTTTATGGTAGAGTCAATACAGTATGTTTGTCTTGAAAACAATTTTGGTGGAAACGGTTTAAATTAAACGTATTTTATAGCTATGATTACAATTCAAATATACATTATTAACATTTAATTTATAGATAAAACATTGTCTAATTTTTCTTTTTTTGTTGGTAGTCTTCACTTTTCTCAAAATACGGATAAATATAATGAACGAGTGACTGCCCATAATTTAGCGGAAATCCATCCGCATTTGCGTGAAGAGAAATCGCCCCCAGTACACCTATCCGGGATTCGAGCCCCGACCTCCTCGTCACTGGAAAACCATACCAGAATATATTTACGCCTTATCTCACGTGACCACCGGTACGGGTAATTATGTCCTTGGTGAATTTTTTTGTCGTAGCTTACGCTATCACTCGTCTTGAGATGTTTAGTGCCCCATTAGTGATCGATTAGTCTAAAGTCGTCATACTCGCAATATACGGGATTGCTGGTGACAATGAGATCGGGGTTTGAATCTCAACTGGGTGTACTTAGATTTTTTGTAAAAGGTTTCTCACACTTTCTTTAAGAAAATGCTGGCACATTTCTTCAAAATTCTGCCTTCCTGTTTCCCCTCATTAGTGTAAATATGTGGATAGGCCGAATGGGTAGTGAGCCGCGGTGCACCAAAAAATCAATAGCGACACTTCACCCGCTTCGGTGGCCGCATGGTCTAAGGCGCTACTCTCGAAGAGGACTAGACTGCCGATGACGGATAGATCGAGGTCCGAATCTCATATGGGTGTACCGGGAGTGGTTTTCCAAAATTGGTTCTTTAAAATGGTTTTCCACTCTCCCTCAACGCAAATGCGGGTACACGTCCTCTAAATATAACCTTCCTAATCCCTAAAACCATTAGCGTAATTAGTACACAAGCGTATAACCCGAACGGGTAGTAAGACGCGGTGCTTAAAAAGAACCACATTTCAAATCTGGCCGAACTCATACACCAGGGCCGTGCGGTTTGTGTCGATTTTACACCGATATTCTCTGGTAGAATCCTTTTGCATGAAGACGAAAGTGTAGCGTGTTACTCTACTTACCTGCTTTGGCGTAGGTCAGGAGCAACAGATTGACCCCGAAGCTAGTTGTGTTCCCGATGACGTCGCTCCAGATCTCCCTGGCCTTGTTCAGGGCGGATGCAGACTGGTCCACGATAACCGCCACCGGCCCGCGGACGTACCGGTCTCTCAGCATCGCCTCGATTTCGCTCAGGAGGTCTTCCGGCTCTGACGTCCGGAACTTAGGGGATGGCGTTGGCGGCGTCTCCGTTGACGCCGTGATTATATAAGCGAGGGTCGTTGACGTCTCCCCTGGAATCTCCGCGTCCGTGAGGTCTAGGTTTTGGTCCACGTCGAAGTATTCGTGTTGGAGCTCCTCCGACGGATGGTAGTCCTGCGTGGAGAGGATCCGACCTGTCGCGGTTATGGTCGCCGCCATGTGGGCACTCGGGGCGAGAATCACACACCGCAACAAGACGAGCAGTAACCCCCGCCGGTCCTTCATCGTCAAGGAGTAGATGACTAACGTTATCGCTTCAACCTGCCTCGCTGCGCTGGCTCGACACTTAATGAGCCGTTTTCGCCGGGAATTATAAATCTGGGTCTCACTGTAAAGCACTCAATAAATTTAACTGCAAGCAATAACCGCTGGAGACGACCTTGAAAGGTTTTCTCCACCCCCAATGGCTTAACAAGCTCTTAACTCAACAAATGTAAATCCTTTTTTATTGACAAAAAATACATCAGTTTGTAATAAGGCGTCACGATAGTAGCGCGTGCGTGTGTTTTTATCTTTTACACACGGGCGGATATATTTGACCGGAAGTCACCGGATATTGTTCAATGTCTTTTTCCTTCCTTCTTATATCCTCTTTCGGTACGGGATAACGGTGTGGCACTTTTTATTTTTTGAAGAATACTTGCAGGACAATGACTGGTTTGTCCATGCGAGACTCTTTAATATATATGTTGGATTTCCGCCGGTTTCAGGGGGGGAGCAGGACAGGACAAAAGAGGGGGAGTGTAAAAAAGGAGGGGGAGAATCAGATAAATAAACTTTGCTGTAGAAATATAAATTAACTTTTGTTACCTAATTGCTTATCTGAAAACTGCACAAAAGGTGTTATCGAAGGAGTTTCGCACATAATTACCTGTTTAGTCATTCCGTTGATATTTTAAATGGAGCTGATTGATTTTAAACTTCCATGTTTAACGCGCACTCTTCTTAATAGATTGTTTACACCCGCATTTGGCTTACAAACCAATTTAACTCGGGACAGACACAACACTTAGCGCCCTGGTCTTTAATTTAACATCGCAAAAAGGTGACCTGGTGGTCTAGGGGTAAGGTGTCAGACTTCTATGCTGGCGGCCGGGGTTCAATCCTCGGTCCCGGCTAAGATTTATCTGATTACCAAACCCTTCCTTCACCTCTGACAAGACATCTTTGTGAATGTGAGGAATGCCAGGCCTCCACCGTGGTTCGGATTCCACGTTAAACTGTAGGTCCTTCATTTCATCTCACCATCACCCTACCATTACACGTTAGCGTAAGTGCGTATAAACCGAACGGTTAGTAAGACGCGGTGCTAATAATAACATCGCAAAAATAATAGATTTTTGGTCTTGCTGGAAATAAACCCAGGACACTGATATGATGACGCACTACCGGCTGAGCTAAGGAGCCACTTGACTATCACTGGGTTGAACACGTTTGTAATTTTATTCTTGAGTATAATGTAGAGACTGTAGGTTATTCGAAAATGGGCCTAATATTTAGGCTATAGTCTTAGACCGGCCTAGTAAGTTGATATTCATATACCGTTGAATACGTTTAATGTTTCCCTAAAATTCACATTACCTAGATGCAAAAATACTGACCTTAACCCACTTTCCCTTAACGTCCATCTTAAGGTAACGCGGAAGTGAATGTGAATTAAATACCTTATTTTTTTTATATAGCAAACAACTTTTTGCCTACAAAATAAGTAAAATATTACTTCATTAGATGTGTTTAGTTTAGTTTTATACACATAGTAATATCACTATTTGTTCTATAATATTTGTCAAGGTCAGCGTGAAAATCGAACATAACTTTTTCTCTCAATTTTAAAAGTTTCTGTTTAGTTAGGTGTCACTTTGTTCATGACCAATATTCAATAACTATTGCGATTACTAAATGTAGAAAATTAAACTAAACGGATTTACTGAAGTTACATTTTATGTATTTTTCAAATTAAAAAAAAAACCTGTTTCTTATAAAAACTTGATATATATCTAACTTAGCTCGTGTTCCCTTGTTCCCTACTTTGACAGAATGGTATGGTCAACTAGCCGACGCACAAGAGGGCGAAACATATCAAAAGCGCACGAAGATAAAACAACGGCATAACGTGACAACATATAAAATAAAGTATTACAAGCAATCCCCTTCCTTATTACAATAATTACAATAAAACTACAGGAAATAACCTTTGTACTCTTTACATTAATAGGCTAGGCTATGTTAGGTTAGGTGTTGCCACATGGCGCTCAGAGATTACAATGTACAGTAGCCCCATGACTTCTTTGATGCTGACTGACAGCTCACAGCTGACTTCTGACAGTCAACATTTAGGTATATACCTAAATTTTGACCGTCAGAAGTGACAGCTGCTAAATACATGTTTTTGCAGATCATATGGTTCGGTGTAGGGATACATAATTTGGTCTGGTAACTTTTCAAAGCTTTTAGCTTTCAGCTGTGAGCTGTCAGACAGCACCAAAGAAGCCATGGGGCTAATGTACCTACCTTTTGCTGTTCTCATATACTCCAGAGCAGGTTCACAAACTCGGCCTGTGCGCTTTCATTACCTAGTCCTCAGGGAGTATACTTGCTTCATGATAGAATATCAATTTAGAAAATATAAACAT
The DNA here is from genome assembly GCA_902151425.1 of Timema shepardi. Lineage (NCBI taxonomy): Eukaryota > Metazoa > Arthropoda > Insecta > Phasmatodea > Timematidae > Timema > Timema shepardi. The sequence goes on along the minus strand of CABFVX010001389.1, from coordinate 37,513 downwards.
ATTTTAACACACACTACACACAATTTATTTACACAGCTACAAATGATAATGTCTATAAAAGTGCATTTGCTGTGTATTTAATCGCATGATATGCTCTTTAAGTTTTGAAAGTCACATTGTGTATATTACACATTAGACACCGAATTGAGCACTATAAAATGTTTAGAATGGTTTCGAAATTATTGTACACTATACCCTCTTCCCCCTCTCCCACGTATTATTATTTTCAACACACATATTGAAGAATCATCATAGACTCTACCATAAAATATGAGTGACTATCGACATTTTTTATGAAGAATAAATTAAAATTTCAAAATAAAATATAGCCTATGTTACTCGCTGATAATGTAGCTTTATATTGGTGAAATAATTTTTTAAATAGGTCCAGTAGTTTTTGAGTTTATCCATTACAAACAAAAAACAAATCTTTCCTCTTTATAATATTAGTGTAGACAATGCCATTGTTATTTCGGAAAGTATAAAAAACTAAGAAATCCAATTATCTAACAGCTCCTCTACTCAATCATGATTTTGTATATTTAATATTAATTAGCTTAGTTGGTTAATTGGATGATGGGATTGATGAATTTAAATCTGTAACACCTGCAGGTGAGTATCATCTAATTCTCTATGACAAGAATAAAATAAAACCAGAATATATTTGATCAATTTTGGTTAGTTCATTATTTATCTTATTTTTAAAAAGTTTTTTGAAGTAGACTTTAGTTGTTGATTAAAAGCAACATATAGGTTTGGTTAAGTTTTCATTTATTTAATGGATACAAATTATTTTCATTAGAGTTGGAATTTCTACTCCCTACTCCCCAAACTCTAACCTTTTCACTAAGCCTTATTTACGGATGTGGGCCCCATTATTCTGGGGGGGGGGGGGGC
>CABFVX010001389.1:15085-27305 GCA_902151425.1 Timema shepardi | reverse complement strand
CATGTATACTCCGTAACTGACACCTCTGGATGTATGTACATGTATACTCCGTAACTGACACCTCTGGATGTATGTACATGTATCCTCCGTAACTGACACCTCTGGACGTGTGTACATGTATACTGCGTAACTGACACCTCTGGACGTGTGTACATGTATACTCCGTAACTGACACCTCTGGATGTATACTCCGTAACTGACACCTCTGGATGTATGTACATGTATACTCCGTAACTGACACTTCTGGATGTATACTCCATAACTGACACCAGGATGTGTGTACATGTATCCTCCGTAACTGACACCTCTGGATGAGTGTACATGTATACTCCGTAACTGACACCTCTGGATGTATGTACATGTATACTCCGTAACTGACACCTCTGGATGTGTGTACATGTTATGTATGTACATGTATACTCCGTAACTGACACCTCTGGATGTATGTACATGTATACTCCGTAACTGACACCTCTGGATGTATGTACTGGTATACTCCGTAACTGACACTTCTGGATGTATGTACATGTATACTCCGTAACTGACACCTCTGGATGTATGTACTGGTATACTCCGTAACTGACACCTGGATGTATGTACATGTATACTCCGTAACTGACACCTCTTGATGTATGTGCATGTATACTCCGTAACTGACACCTCTGGATATATGCGCATGTATACTCCGTAACTGACACCTCTGGATGTATGTACACGTATACTCCGTAACGGACACCTCTGGATGTATGTACATGTATCCTACGTAACTGACACCTCTGGATGTATGTACATGTATACTCCGTAACGGACACCTCTGGATGTATGTACATGTATACTCCGTAACTGACACCTCTGGATGTATGTGCATGTATACTCCGTAGCTGACACCTCTGGATGTATGTGCATGTATACTCCGTAGCTGACACCTCTGGATGTATGTGCATGTATACTCCGTAGCTGACACCTCTGGATGTATGTGCATGTATACTCCGTAGCTGACACCTCTGGATGTATGTACATGTATACTCCGTAACTGACACCTCTGGATGTATGTACATGTATACTCCGTAACTGACATCTCTGGATGTATGTACATGTATACTCCGTAATTGACATCTCTGGATGTATGTACATGTACAGCTCCTCATGTGTGATTTCAACAGCTTTAGGGACGATAAAGAGCGTTCATTTGTGCACGTTGCTACTAAGAGAAGTTCACGAATGACAGGAAATATTCTCATTACACATAGGAAGGGCTTCAATTGCATTTCGGGGCTTTTTATTGGATGACTTAACGAACTGGTGCCAATGTGTCGGTTCCCCTTCAATATTGTCGGGCTCGGGAAGATCGTAGAATGAGCCAATTTCTGAACATCTTGTACTACCTCGGACATCATAACCACATCATATGGTTCACTCTGATAAACAAGTGATTGAAATGGTTGCAATGGGTATTTGTGAGTGATAAACTTATCATTAAGAGAAGTTATACATTCATCCGATAATGGTACGAAAATCGTTATTCTTCTGGGCTCCAGTGGGGACATTTGTTCTGTTACTCTAGAGACCAACAGTTTGAGGTTTTGCAACAGGAATACTTAGTTTGTTTAGATACAAGGCAGACAAATTTACTTCAGCATCCTCTCTCATTTTCTCAATTGAGATTTTCACATTAATTGCAGTCTGAACTGCTAAGCTGAGTTATATGTTTACAGTTTGTAGATACAGTAGCCCCATGGCTTCTTTGGTGCTGACTGACAGCTTTAAAAAGTTACCAGACCAAATTACGTATCACTACGCCGAACCAGATGATCTGCAAAAACATGTTTTTAGCAGATGCCACTTTTGACAGTCAAAATTTAGGTATATACCTAAATATTGACTGTCAAAAGTCAGCTGTGAGCTGTCAGTCAGCACCAAAGAAGTCATGGGGCTACTATATTTGCTGAGAGGAAGTGTCAACTTAAACAAACAACAAACACCGTTCTGCGAGGGGCATGCGAGGCCTTGGGTAACCCCCCCTACCCCTTTGGCTGCGTTAGTGTTGTTCGGAGGTGAAGTAAATCCGCCGTGTCGGTCCCATGTCGATTGTGGCATGTGCAATATTCCTGAAAGGTATATGAAAGTACCTAGTACCCATCCGGCAAAATTTGTAGGCTCTTCCTGGCTCGCTCGTGGGAATCCAGTTCGGAAAGCAACGAGAAACTACCGCACTTTTAGGACTTCCCTAGGAAATGTGCTTTATCTCAGATGGTGCGGGAAGAACTAACCGGCTGAAGTACTAAGTGCATGCCCAGCTCCGGGTGGATGGGAAGCACATTAGGACCAACCCTCGGGCTGAAGATTCATCATCATTATTATTATTAATAATGGAATAAGGATGACTGTGGAATTCAGTCCAACACGAGTGACGTGTTAGCCCACGCGTCCACCGATGTGGGCTTGAGCATAAACTTTTATTATAATTTCTCGGCGAATAGGCCGGTAGATGGGCTCTAAGAGTAGATAGATAGTTTGTCTAAATACCAGTGGTAATACCCGTTTTTGTGGCCGCATGGTCCAAGGCGCTAATCTCGTGGTAGACTTGACTGCTGATGACGGGGAGCTCGAGGCTAGAATCTCGGTCAGATGGACTTAGGGTGGTTTTCCACTCGCCCTCCACGCAAATTCGGGAACATTTCCTCTGAATATAACCTTCCTGATCCTTAATATCACTAACGTATCTAGCACATGAAGCTTATAACCAGAACGTGTAGTAAAACGTGGTGCTAAAGAAACTAATGGTAATAAATAAAAGTGATTTGATGTTTTTATTCTAGAAACTGGGGCGGAATAATTTTAGAGCAAGGGGGAATCTAGGTTTGAAGCGAGGATGATCGATCTTCTTGATTTGAAGTGGGAATAATCGACCATCGACCACCTTTATTCCAAGAGAGGATCTTGATGTCACTCTATTGCGGCCGCTTGCTCGGTATTATCTCTGGGGGTCTTGCCCCGCTAACCAAGAGGTCTATCTATCACTAAACACACACTTTTATTGGTTGCTTGTTTGAATGACCCCAATACGCACGCGTTCTCTTTTGAAGATGTCCTTGATGAATCGTACGTCTTACTGTTATCACTTCCGGCAGATCCGTGTTTGACGAGCGTCTAGCAACATCCTTCGGTTTATTTTCCTCCCCGAAATCCCCGATGACTCAAGAGGGTGCGGTTTATTTTTAAACATAAAACACCTTTTCTTTAAAAAACACTTAATAGCTTAGCAGTGTATTAGCGGCTGATTCCTACTTAATATTATACTAGACACATTCCTCATATCAACATATTGTATAGTGAAAGGGGTATATTATTATTATTATTATTATTATTATTATTATTATTATTAGCACCGCGTCTTACTACCCGTTCGGGTTATACGCACTTACGCTAATGTGTAATGGTAGGGTGATTGTGAGATGAAATGGAGGACCTACAGTTTAACGTGGAATCCGAACCACGGTGGAGGCCTGGCATTCCCCACATTCACAAGATGTCTTGTCAGAGGTGAAGGAAGGGTTTGGTAATCAGATAAATCTTTACCGGGACCGAGGATTGAACCCCGGCCGCCAGCACAGAAGTCTGACACCTTACCCCTAGACTGCCAGGTCACCCTTCCTCATATCAACATATCGTTTAGGGAAAGGGGTATAAAGATGGATGTATTAAAGTTTATTTTCAATAAATCTCTTTTTTAAATTAATGTGGCCATTAAAACAAGGCGACCATTATTTTTAGTTTGTTACTTCGTTTAAATTTGTTTGTAGTATAACTGATCCACGGCTACGGGGTTTCTGCCCTATCACTCATCAAATTATTAGTTGATAGGTTAGACAGCAGCGCTTCCCAATCAAGGTCAATTATTTTTAAATTTAGTTACATTTTTCCCAGGGGGAAGGGAACTCTTTCATGTCTCATAAATAAACGCAGCCGCACTGTAGTCTATACATGCCTGTCAGAAAAAAAAAATTATAAGATTTTATTCTCAGTTAAATGATTATTATGGTATCAGATTCTTTGTTTATTATTATTATTATTATTATTATTATTATTAAAAGTTACAATAATGCCTACATTCATTTTAATGAGCAGAGTGTAATATTGTCTATGTTGGCAAATTCTTCTTGTATTCGGTTTAATGGTTGACAATTGTATTCGCGTGTCATCAAGTTGGTTTCGATACTTGGTTTTTGTCCCAGAGTATAGCGAGAATCCAGTTTTGCGAAAGTACGTGCTGGCGAATGGTAACAGTAGTCTACTTTGAATGCTCGCCGCGGTATTCTTTGCGTAAATCGCCCCGCGAACGTGTCAACATCTGCGCCACTAAACGGAGCGGATCTTCTACATGTTCTGGACTACACTTACAAAAGCTGTGCATTAAAAAGCGACCGACCAAAATACTGTCTCGTCCGCCAGATATAGCTACAATATTTTTTACTTTTTTTTTGTTTACGATATTTTGGATTTATTTTTTATTTTTTCGTGGAAACCTTAATTTTATCTCGAGGAACCCAAATTGGGGAACGCAGAATTAAGGAACGCAAAGGTTTTTCACGACGACTCGGGTTTGGAACGCTATTCCTCGTCGAGTTATTTATTTTGTTCTTTCCTGTTAAGAGTGTGTTTTTGATATGCACTATGGTGAAAATTAAATTTTTATTAATGACCACAAAGTGTCAAAAACTACTAAAATAATCCGTTTCCGGATTGTGTTAAAGAATTATTTGTATACTGTCTGTAGGGAATTATATGGACTTAAAAATGCATGCTAAAAATCTTAGTTAGAACAAACTCTTACCTCTCCCCTTCCACAACACCCAGGAATAAATAACTAAGCAATCGATTGCTATGGTGTATTTTTACACTGTATTATTATATTGTATCCACTTTTTATGTAGCGCAATGTTTTTTTTCAAGTCGTTCTTTCCATTCTGGCCCTATAGGTTTGATAAAATTGAATTCATTAAAAATACGTATCCTATATATTATTTCTGTTATCAACATACCTTTTCCTCAACTAATACAAACCCTACAGCGATGAATAAGGTATCAGTGGATTTTTTACCGACTTCTGACAGAGCATCCACTACCTCTCGCTACCTTCCAGGGCTATACTTGCTGCGGGGCTTAAAATAATCTGTTTTACAAAAAATGGGGGGATTGTAGAGGATACCAAAATTGACATTTATTATTATTATTATTATTAGCACCGCGTCTTACTACCCGTTTGGGTTATACGCACTTACGCTAATGTGTAATGGTGGGGTGATTNCACTACATTCCTTTTTTATTTTCAACAAAATAAAATATTACTATTATTATCACAACTAGCACCGCGTCTTACTACCCGTTCGGGTTATATGCCCTTACGCTAATGTGTGGTGGTAGGGTGATTGTGAGATGAAATGGAGGACCTACAGTTTAACGTGGAATCCGAACCACGGTGGAGGCCTGGCATTCCCCACATTCACAAGATGTCTTGTCAGAGGTGAAGGAAGGGTTTGGTAATCATATAAATCTGTGCCGGTACCGAGGATTGAACCACGGCCGTCAGCATAGAAGTCTGACACCTTACCCCTAGACCGCCAGGTCACCTTGACATATATTCACGAATACATATGGTCGGAAGCGTCATCTTCCTAGCGGAACCCACCTTATTATGATACGTTTGTCGACGTTGGTGATGTTGAAGTAAAGTGCTTGCCTCGTGATCCGATGCTCGTGGGTTCAAACCCAGCTGAGATCTACGGATTTTTACTGGGTGATAACAATCCGTAGCACAACTTCCTCCGGAGGGAAGTTAAAACTGTTGGTACTATCTCGATTGTGGCGTGTAAAAGAAGCCTGGAACGAATATGAAAATACCTTTCCGGCAAAATTGGTAGGCTCTTTAGAGCTCGCTCACTCGCTGTGGAATGCAAAGGAGAACCAACGCACTTTTATAACTCCTCTAATATATGTGATTTATACCGGATGGTGCAGAGCCCTAACCAGCTGAAGGGTTTGGAGTGCACGCCCAGATCCGGGTGGTTACAAATCACATCAAATCAACCTTCGGGCTGTTGACATATAAAGAAGAATCTACTTTTTTAAGTCTAAACTATTGTAAAAAAAAGTTAGGCTAACACGCACTAGTAGTGACACTATTTATGACAATACCAGTGTCGAATGGGGTATTATATAGAATCTACCAATCATATGTATTTAGTGATTGTGTGTTCATTTTTGTATCTTTCACAATCTTTCTTAAGTTTGTCAAACAAATTACATTCATTTACACTCTGTGAATTCACTACGCTAATGTGCCCGAGGAGGGAAAGTTAGAGTTGAGAGGGAATGTACCAGCATTTGCGTGTAAGGTAAGTGAAAAACAAGGCACTCGATATAGCTGGCCGAGATTTTAACCCTAACCTTGGGGTTAACTGGCAAACTTTCCTAAATGTGCCTGACATTTCGGCCCCACATTCCTCTTCGTGGTATAGCTCACTTTAATCGTGTCAAAAACGACAGCTGAAGAACTCAGAGATTGGTGTATGATTACATGAAAGTAGATTTATAATAGTATTCTGGTAGGAAGGACCGTATGACAGTCACTAACGTTACTAAAACTACTAAAAATATAATACCCCAAGTCGTGCGATCTACATTTGTTATTATTTATTGATATTACGTATCAATACTTATAAAATATACTAATATATAGTAACATATTATCAATGTTGACTGAAAAAAAAAAGTATTTTCTAAACGTTTCCTTCAACCATAATCCTACTATAGTAACGTTTTTAACTCTCAGATAAGCTTCTTATGATAACTTGACTATAGTTTCTCAACTAGGGATCATCCATAAACCACGTGATATATTTTTGAGCCTTTCTACCCCAATATAACATCAACTAGACATTTAGCCTGACCCCTTCCCCCTCCAACTTATGTTAGTGAGTGTCATTATTTCAAAGGGAAGCTCTTGAGACAATAAAAGAGGGACTACTAATAATCTGAAGTTATCTACAGGTATGTTTACTAATGGCAAAAACATGAACAATAATTTATTTATTTTAAATTAGAAAGTAAAAGATGTGTGTTACGTAACCCTGTGATGTACCCACCCTCCCTCCATATAACACCATGTACACATTAGAGCTTAACGTTGTTTTATATTTTGGGTTTCTTTATAAAACAATCAGAAAACCATACAGCCTATTATCAAAGCCATGAATTTTCAATATTTTTAAAACTGCCATATTAAAATGTATTTAATACGCAAAGCGATTCCTTTCGACAATTTTTTATTTATTTATTTATTTAGCACCACGTCTTACTACCCGTTCGGTTTATACGCTTAAGTACTAATTACGCTAGTGGGTTAGGAATTGGGAAGGTTCAATTTAGAGGAAGTGAACCCGTATTTGCGCGGAGGGAGAGTGTAAAACCATTTAGGGAAAACTACCCCCAGTTCACTCGACCCAGATTTGAACCTCGATCTCCCCGTCCTCGGCAGTCTAGCTCAACACGACTGGCGCTTTAGCTAACTACTGTACGCCACCGAGGCGGGTCCTTTCGACAATAATCCACGCAGTTATATATAACTGGTTTTTATTTTTTTACGAAAGATTATACGAGATTTTGCTCAAAAATGTTATATTTCAAAAAGTATTCAAATGGGGAGCCGCAATTTCTTAAAACATTTTATTTCGACAGTTACCCGCTTCGGTGGTTTTATGGTCTAATGCGCTACTTTTGAAATAGACTAGACTGCCGATGACGGAGTTGATACCGGTCGGGTGTAATATCTGAGGGTTGTTTTTCCCTAAATGGTTTATCATTCTCCACGCAAATGCGTGTGCGCTTCCTCTAAATTCATTCTTAACCCAATAACTTAGTAAATAAGCTGACCAGAATGGATAGTAAGACATGGTACTAATATATATTTGACAGCAATTTAGAGAGTTCTACGAAACCTATTTTATAATTTTTTATAAAAGCATTTAATTCGAGGATTATCGTATCAATGTTAACAAATCAGTATTGAAACCACAATTATTTATGTTAGCCGGTGAATGTATGGACGCTGTTGCGGTAAAAAAAAATGCTGTGAGCTGTAAATTTGCTCAACATTCACAAATTGTCTTAACTTTTATAAACACAATGAATTTGACAACTAAGAAAGTTGAATGTTGATGATAATGAAGTTGATAATTTTTCGCCTGAACTCGTCTAGTTTCATTTAAAACATAATAAATATTCAAACTAATTACAAAATTTGGTCATAAATGGTAACTAACATAAAACATGAGATAAAAAAAATAAAACCGTTTGGTTAGCGTATACTTCCCTCCCCCGTGTGAATTTATATAATTAATCTTTACTGTTATTTATTTAAAAATAATAATAATGAGATAAATCAATGTTATTTAATAATAATAAACAACGGTCGTGGGTCATAGTAACTATCCTCGAGAACCTCGTTTTGAGAACTTTTCTAGAGCTCTCTTTCCCTTACCTGTCCACCACAAGGACTTTTAATCTCCCCTCGACTCATAGTTCTTGGTCCATCTCACGCGACGGCCGATCGGATACAAGATTACTCTCGAATCACAAAATATTAATAAGTTTGTGTTTCTGTATTTTTCATCTTACAACAGTGATCAGTTTAGTAGTCTTTGAATTTTAAAATGATTATTCTTCGATTTTGTTGTAATTTTACTTTATCTCGGCACCTCGGAGAGAAAGTACATTCTGTAATCGTCCCCCGAGATTTTGATAAATGTCCACGTTTCACGACCCCCTAAAAAAAATAAAAGTGATTCTCGCGATGCATTCTGTCTGACTGTACCTCAGGCTACAGCCGAAACCATAATATTGATCAGGATACAACTTGGTGTCCGGGGTATTCATAAGGTCTCCCCGATGTGTTTTTTGGGCACTCTAAATTTAAGGGTAGTTTTCTAAAGGGCAAAAAAAGAAAAAATTATTATTATTATTAGCACCGCGTCTTATTACCCGTTCGGGTTATACGCACTTACGCTAATGTGTAATGGTAGGGTTATTGTGAGATGAAATGGATCTTGTCAGAGGTGAAGGAAGGGTTTGGTAATCAGATAAATCTTTGCCGGGACCGAGGATTGAACCTCGGCCGCCAGCACAGAAGTCCGACACCTTACCCCTAGACCACCAGGTTACTGAAAAAAAAAATTTGTTCTCGAAATTCGCTCTAACGATTTTGATTAAATGTTATATCTAGACACTACTTTTTATTATAATCACGATGGCAATTCTTATTTTCTGACGAAAATGACTTTAAGGGTATTTTCATGAGGGAAATTTTTCAATTTTTAATAATTTCTTCTCAACTAAAAGATTTGTATCTTTGATAGTACTACCATTTTAAGTAAATATTTAAGCTATTAGAGAAATTCAGTGTGGTGCGCCGTACCACTTATTTAAATTATGGTGGAGGTGGAATTGTTTAACTAAGTGGTCGGCAACGGGTCAATCGCGTAAGAAAACTACATCGTCACGAAAAGGCAAGCTTACCTTGCATTATTCCACTATGGTATAGCTTACAAGATAGGACCATAGTGTGATCCGCCAAGTCAAGACCGACACCTCTCAGGGTAGACGGGGTGTACATTTTATTTATTTTACATATTTTCCATCAATGCAGGGACATAAGTAATGGAAGAAATATCTAATTTAGGGAATAAATAAAAGATGTATAGAAAAATAATAATTGCAAAATTTGATCGGGGGCCAAAAAAGATCGTCGACCCCTAATTTAACTGGTCTCAAGTTCACTGTCTTTTAAAACAAAATTCAGGGAACCCGACCACTACTCGACGTCAGTTTTTATGTTTCATTCGTGGGGTCAGATGGGCTAAGGTTTCCGTAACGCATTGTTTTGGTCATTTGTGTGTGTGTGTGTGTGTGTGTGCGCGCGCGCGGCCGTGTAGCACACCCTCCTCCTTTCCGCCTACCGTCCCATGTGTAGCATCAGACTGCAGTGATGTTATAAGTACGGTATGCCATCTGTTTAGAGCTCAGATATATACGAGTCATCATCCACATCCTTCCTGTTAGCTTACTACAGTAGCTCCATGGTTCTTGGGTGCTGACTGACAGCTCACAGCTGACTTCTAACAGACAACATTTAGGTATATACCTACATTTTGACTGTCAGAAGTGACAGCCGCTAAACACATGTTTTTGCAGATCATTTGGTTCAGCGTAGGGATACATAATTTGGTCTGGTAACTTTTCAAAGCCCTCAGCTGTCAGCTGTTACTCAGCACCAAAGAAGCCATGGGACGACTGTAGCTAAGAAGTACCTGGTATTCGTGATCGAGGCTATCTTTCTCAAGTGGTCGTCATCTATGATGAGATATGGACATTTACCCGTCGCTAATTTCCTCACCGCCTTGGGACGTTAGCACAACGCTAGCGTGTTTGACTGTTATCCTCACTTCCACCCGGCAGTGGCCTGTTTTACAGAAAAGAGGAAGGGGGACCCACCCCCCATCAATGAATTGTCTTCGTTCTTTCTCCTGAGTAATATTTTCCTGTATGCATCTTTAAGAGTGAAATATTTCCAAAATTTAGGTTTATCCAAATTTAATATGCTCCCATAAGATGTTGATAAACGAGTTCCTATATTCCATTAGCGATAGGTTTTTACCTGGATGACAGTTCGAAAATCAAATGTTTGGGTTGTGGGTTGCCAACACTTGTAAACGATCAAAGTTTTGTTATAAATTTAAAGATCTTTAATTACCTCTTATATATTACATTTAAAATAACATAAACCTAAGTTTTCTCATACTATTTAATTTTTTTAAATAATTTATTACTATCCAACTCCAAACAATATTTTAAACATAATTAAAAGTACTTATTTTTCGTTTTGTAACGTTACAAATTTTGTTTAATATAGTGCACACATCAATACCTTTTAATACAGGCATCGTATTTACTTGGAAAAGAGAAAATTGTTGTCATTTTTTTAGATATAATAAATTATTTTATGATTATGTTATCGTATTATGAAATATTTAACAGAATAAAGTATTTTCATCAACTGCGTGTCCGCATCATTGTAAAAAACTTGTTTACCGTTATGTTCAATCATATGGTTTAGATTCGTCAGCCGCCATTTTGAAGCCATGTTCGTTAGAAGTTTTTGTGAAAGTGGTGTTAATATTTTTTTAAGTGGAATAAAACTATAAATAAACTTTGTGTCCGTCCTCCAACAAATATATAAATAATATTGGCCTAAATTACTGTCGTTAACTATCACATTAATATATTACCATCTTTTTTCATTACTGTCATCCAAAGTGATAGATGTCAGCTGTTGGCGTAGTGATATATTAGGGACTTCTTCTAGTAACATTTCGAGCTGTCATCCAGGTAAACTTAGCTCGTGAATGACTTTTTTTTATACTATAGCCTACTTTAGCGGTAGAGCCACTTAATACATGTGAGAGGCAATTTGATCAGAAACTGCTTTTATCTAAACTAAAGAATCAGTGGGTGTACCCAAAAAAGCACCCCCGAAGTCCAAAAATAAAACTCCTCTGGAATCCATCTCACATTTTATGGTTAGAGGGGGGCAGCCTCCACCCCACCAGTACTCCTTGGTAGCCTGATAAGCATATGAGCCATTAACACCAAGATTTTTAACGGATCAATCTGAGGAATAAGGACGAGGAAGGTACTTTATAAGAAGTACACTCACATTATCATGAATAAGATAGAAAAACCACATTGATAAATCCCATGTCAGAAACCACCTACTGGTTGGAATTTGGAAAATTGATTGATAACGTTACTAAGATGACTATATATTTTTTCTGTGATTAGTTGTGAATTTCTTCAAGCACAACACTGTATACAAATTAAGTGTATTTAGACTCTGATTCACCTTTCAGGGGCGACACATGGGGGAAGCTATCACCTGCCCCTCCTCTCCCCTTTTCCACTCTTAAGGGAAAAAATATATTATTTGATGATTCTTAATTTATGGAATAAAAAATCACTAGGCCTACAAGTTTATATTTCTAAAAATGAACAAATTTTATGTCATTATAAAAAATCTTATAGTAAAACAAAACTTAATGCTCTAAACAAAGAAACATTATTATCTTGCCAAACAATACTAAAAGGTTGGTTGAACCTTTTTTGGGGG
>CABFVX010001388.1:115172-168826 GCA_902151425.1 Timema shepardi | reverse complement strand
ATTCAATATTTTTTTCATTTAAATCTAAAACTTTTATATTATTTTATTATTATATATATTATATATATATATTATTTTTTATTACAATAATTACTTTAATATATAAGTTCTTTGGAAATCTCTTTGAATGATTTACTGGGAAAACAAAGTTAATATTTCTATTTAGCACCGAATTTTACTATCCGTTTGGATCATACGCTTAATTATTAATTACGCTAATGGGTTAATAATTGGGAAAGTTGTATTTAGAAGAAGTGAACCCACATTTGCCAGGAGGGAGAGCGGAAAACTATTTAGGGAATTTCCACCGCAGTTTACCCGAGTTATATTCGAACCTAGATCTCCCCGTCCCCAGTAGTATAGCTCAACACGAAGCTATCGCACTAGCCAACTACGACACCAAGGTGTATAACAAGGTTAATTAATATATGTTAAGACTTAGATAAGTTGATTAGTAAAATATATAAGTCAATTTATATATTAAACCGTTAATATAGTGGTAAATGTATTAAGTGAAATTTTCAAGCACAAAAATTTATAATTTAATTAAAATTTTGGTGAAGAAACCTAGTGTAATATATGAACATTTAAATAAAATTATAATGCATCATCAACTAAAATATAAATCTCAAACGAGTTGATGAAATGTCTAGAATATAAGTTGACACATTAAAATATTAATACAAAAATAAAAGATACGATATAGTGTAGAAACAATGTTAAGTCCAAATAGGTTGTTAAGCAAAAGAATAAAAATTAGGTTAACATCTGTCAAAGTGTCAAACAATTTAACAGAAGTGGTTATGGACTGTAGAATAATCTAAGTCTTATTCATGTATCTGTCCCATTACTCCTTTTTGATATTCAGTACTGGAAAGAGGTTGGATTACTTCATTCCGACATGTTTAGGTACTATGGTGCCATAATCATGTATGCTGCAAATTAAATTAAAGAAGGCATAGAGATAAATTAAGACTAACATTCGAAAAGAAATATTGTGAAATACCATACATCTTATATAAAATAAAAATAAAAATTATTGAAACAAACAAACTTACTTGTGTCTTTGTGAAAAACACGATGTGTTGTTACGACTGATAGATGTTGAACAAATAAGGTGTGGTCAGATGGAGAAAATATGTGTAAAAAACAAAAGATGTATGACAAGAAAACTATAAAAGGTAAAGTTTCCAAGACCACGGTGTAAAAATATTAGGTTGTGAAACTACTGTAATTAGGATATCGTCTACATATTTGCAGTAGGATTAGATGTTGAGCACGTTGTTCAAGTTATTGAAAATAATGGGATCAGATTTTTTAAAGAATATTTCTGGCATAAGGCAAGATATAGGGGAACCCATTGCAAGTTCATCATTTTGGGAGTAAAATTTATTGTTAATTTGAAAATAGTTTTGGTCGGTGACTATTCGGTCTAAGTTGGAAATTTGATTAACGTAATTTTTGATAAAGTTCTTAGATATTAGAGAGTCTTTGATAATGTTGATGGCTGGACACAGTTGTGGATGTAACATTGGCTATCAGAAGTCATTTTGAACATAGACCAAAGGTGGGGCCTGTATAGTTTGGCGCGCAGAATAAACGTCAACTTCATCCTGTTTGGTTTGCTGGCGATGGAAAGGTTGGAGCTAGAATTACGACCATGGTGATAACTAACCAACCAACATGATTTACATGAACTATAGTGTTTCCATTTTCAACAAGTGTATGATTCACTTCTTTGATCTCAAGAGAATATAATTGAAAAACAAAATGTATAGTTCGTTAGTAGAGAAAAATTCCTGACTGGTTGGATGTTTGTTATCAAGAACCCATTTCACGGTCCATCAAACCAGGATATTAACTACACGATTAACAACTTCGGTGATCAAATAGTCGGAGGCATCACTCTTATATTATACTGGACTGTCAATAGTAGGGATATCAAGTTTCAAATCCTAGTCGGGTGAGCTGAAGGTAGGGTTACCTCGATAGAATCCCACTCTTCCTCCAGGGAAATGCAGGTGAACTTCCTCTAAAATCTACCTTAACATTAGATTTATTTGTATATATGTCTATAACTTGAACGGTTAGTAAGGCGCTGTGAAAAGAAAAAAAATGCATACGATAACTTTCAAACAAGAAATCGCATTACTACATTCATCACATAGCCACGGTTAAATAATGATCATTGTGATCCTAATACCTATCGCAATGTAAAGTACCCATTTATAAATTATTAAGAATATATTTTAATTGATTAAATGGTTTTTCTGGTCTCAATTACATTATTTTCTAGATAAGACTCAAGAAACTCACATCACGATGCGACATCTTGTTCGAGCTGTATTAACTTAATTTTACGTTCTCCGCTGAGTGATATGGGCTCTTAAAAGGTTGTTTATTTTAATTATAGCGGGTTTTTTAATATCTCCTAATTAATTTGTCATTAAATTAAGAAAGATTTACTACTCAATAATATTCTGAATAATTACCATTAATTAAAGGTTATTCAAATAAAACTAAACTATTTTATTAAAATAAATATGGCGAATATAGTTAAGGTAATATGTAATCTCTAATATATCAATCATATGATTCAACTTCATCCTATAAATATTATTATATCGTATTATTGCCAGCTTATAATTTATAAAATGAGCTTCAAATTATTTATTAATAAAATTAAATGTGAATATGAAGCATATCTGCTGAAACACTCACTTTTAATGTACTATCCTCGATCATGTTAGCTCTAGTTGAACGGTAGTAATTATGATCTAAGGAGATCTATGCTAAAAATGTATATATCATTAATATTATTACTCTATTCATTAGTAAAGTTTTAAAAATATTTGCCCCTTATCACTTGGAAATTCAGTCTTCTCACAATTATTCTGAAAATATTTCTAGCAGTTTTTCAAGACTTCCACTAAGGGATGATATATGCGGAGTATTAAAATAAAATGTGCTGAATTTGAGGATAAGCAACTAAAATTGATTAGCAATTCAATTAAGTCCCACCTACTTAACTAAATTGAATTGCATGATTATATTCACATTTCTATGTTCAAAAAAGTTGTACCGCACCTAATTACCCACCTGGGCGGAACATACTTAACTACACTAATTGATTGGGACGAGAAATATCTGATTTATAAGTAAAGGTGTAGTCGCATTTCCATAAATAATAATTATTACTATTATTAGCACCACGTCTTACTACCCGTTCGGGTTATACGCACTTACGCTAATGTGTAATGGTAGGGTGATTGTGATATTGTGAGATGAAATGGAGGACCTACAGTTTAACGTGGAATCCGAACCACGGTGGAGACCTGGCATTCCCCTCATTCACAAGATGTATTGTCAGAGGTGTAGGGTTTGGTAATCAGATAAATCTGTGCCGGGACCTAGGATTGAACCCCGGCCGCCAGCATAGAGGTCTGACACTTTACCCCTAGACCGCCAGGTCACCCCATTTCCATAAAGAAAACTTAGAACATAATTTAAAGAAAATAACCCTAAGTACATCCACTCATCTGAGATTCAAATCCTGATATCCCCGTCAGCAAAATCTAGACAAAGAAGGCTGACACATTATCCCACGTGCCCACTTATGTAGGCTGACATGGTTTTTTTTAACCTTGTGTCACTATACGTTCGGGTTGTATGTAAACCTAATAATTACACTAATATGGTATAACGCGCTACTCTTGTGTGTGACTAGACTGCTGAAAACGGGGAGATCGGGGGTCGATTCCATTCGGGTGCAATGAGGGTAGATTTCCTAAATTATTTTTCACTCTCTTTCCACACAAATGTGGGTGCACTTCCTCTATATTAAACCTTACTAATCCATAAACCACTGTTATGAAAATACGCAAATAGGGTAAGAATGTGAAAGGTAGAATTTAGCGAAACAGTACGCATATTTTCGTGGATAGATGGTGGGAAAACATTTAGACAAAAACCACACTCAGAACGCCCAGCCAGGATTAGATTCCTGACCTTCTCAAAGCAGATAAACGAAATAAAACTAGTATGAAATTTAAGTAGAGTGCCCACCGGCACGGGCTAGTGACTATAAAAGAGAATATACACCTAATGTGTTATTCGAGTGAATTTTTTAAATAATACACTAGTACATTGTGTAGCGTTCCATCTTAATCTAATTTTGTTAGCGTTCAAGTACTTACTTAGAGATCTTTAAGTGTATCTTCACGGTGCTGGTTTGCTGTCGGCTGTTGGCCATAATTTAAAAATAATGTTAAATTATTATTTTTCATTTTTTATCACCCTATGTTTTTTTATTTACGCTGTTCTAAAAATTATTTCTAAGATTGTTAAAGTATTTCTAAATGGAAACATTATCATATGTGATTAATCACATTGTTTTGAACAGTCCAATTTTCATAGGAAAGGCGGATAGAAAAGTTACCAGATCTAGTTTCTCCTATTAATATTGAAGGGCACATGATCTGCAGCTTTCACTTTAGATATATTATATTAATACTTATAAAACTATACCTTTAAAATAGTAAAATGTTATAAATTGTAATCCCTAAATAATATATTTGTAAATTATTAAAGGACCTTCCTATGAAAATTGTACTGTAACACTATTCCGGACAGGTTTTCTTAAGTAAGCCGCAAAGCACGTATTTTCAGATCCGTGTTAACGCTAATCACTTATGAAATTGTTCAAGAATAGTTCTCGTCTCCCGAGAGTCCTGTAAATGCTTCATTATTACCTTATCTTCACGTATGTTCCGACAAATAAATGGACCCCTATATAATTACATGAAGGGCTATTTATTTATTCCGCTTTACACATTGAC
Source organism: Timema shepardi (assembly GCA_902151425.1). Taxonomy (NCBI): domain Eukaryota; kingdom Metazoa; phylum Arthropoda; class Insecta; order Phasmatodea; family Timematidae; genus Timema; species Timema shepardi. Next base: position 163,988 of record CABFVX010001388.1, on the reverse strand, counting down.
CTAACTCGTTCCTCTAGTAAAGAAAGTGGTTCCTTTCTAGCAGAAACCTTATTTGGAACAATAGGAGAACATAAATAACTATTGTTTTGGTCTGCACGTCTACTTAATAGCAAATTGTTAGAAAAAAATGAAAGTTCGTAAACATTGTCGATTTTTATTTTGTCTTAGCTACCGTATTCATTTGTTTTGATTTTAAATATTAGAAAGCAATCGATGCATTTTCAGCACACAGACTTTGTAATTTATGTTCAAGTCAATACACTCTAATTTTCAGAAATTTACTGTACATATATATATTTGAGAATTCACACAAAAAATATTAATATTTAACTAGAAATTTACTAATGTTAATTTTATAAATGACGTGAGTGGTATAATATTTTTTTTCATTTTACATAACTAAGACTTTTTTTGAAAAAATAATCTACTCAAAAATTAGGTCAGATTTAATATTGACTTAAGAATGCAAGTGCATGCGAAATCTCAAATTATTAAATATATAACTATTCTTAAAGTTTATGAGCACAAAACTGTGAAAAAGATATTTGGTCCCAAAAAGTGATGAACAAACAGGAGAATGGAGAAAGTTATATAAAGAAGAACTTCATGAATTGTATGCATCCCCTAACATATTAATGATAATAAAGGCACGTAGTAGGTCGAGGTGGTGTGGTCATGTGGCCTGTATGGGTGATGAAAGGCATGTACACAGAATTTTAGTTGGGAAACTTGTAGATACAAGACCCCTTGTTAGACCAAGACGTCGATCGGAGGATAATGTTGAAATGATTTGAAAGAGAGCGGTTGTCAAATAAGTATTTGAATGGAGACGTCTCTGGATTGGGTTGAATGGCGAATATATAGTCTGCCTGTCATGAATTTTAGAGTTCTTAAAGGCCACATATTTAGTTAGCTTGGCTATCTTGAAATGTAGAAATAATTTTATATGTCCTGAAATTGTGGGCACGTAGACTAAAATCCAATCCCGTATTTCTCATATACCGGTAATGAGACGATCGCTACCCTAATATCAAAGAATATATGAACTTTAGAGTAAGAACTGTATAATTTGATTGAGAATATTAATTAAAGAATTCATAAGCCAAAACATTTATCTAGTATAATAAAATAGCAATATTACGAATAAAATAAAGAAACCCATCAACTCTACTTTCAACCAGAAGGTTAAATCTTCGTAACTTATTGATTCACACTCTGTTATATTATTAGAGCCACATTTTTTTTTTACCTTGTATGTTTTTCATTTTATCTTATGAAACGCTCCCTTACTCTGGTAGAAGGGAAAAAAACCAATCTTTAAAATTAAAATGTTACCCTGGCCCCATATACCTTACCCCTCCTACTCACACCGCCATGAAACTTATTTCTCTTGCATATTACTTTGCCAAAAAGCGTTCTTTTTCTTCTTCTCTCTTTTTTTTTTAAAGATATTGACTGAAGATGCTATATCTTACGACATCCACTTTATCTGAAAATATCCCTACTATCAAGAATATAGCCACATATATTTTACTCTCGTTCCCCCCTTCTTTCCTCTCCAAACCTGTCCAACGTGGTGCCAAACGGCATGTAATTCAGAATAACCCTGTAAAAAAGGTTTATAAGAAGTCCAAGGTGCCGCGGCGTTTCTGGAATTATTTTTATATATTGTAGTATATTATAAAAATGCTATTATTTTCATCATTAGCGCTGTGTCTTACTAACCATTTGGGCTATACGCACTTACGCTAATGTGTAATGGTAGGGTTATTGTGAGATGAAATGGAGGACCTACAGTCTAACGTGGAATCCGAACCACGGTGGATGCCTGGCATTCCCCACATTCACAGGATGTCTTGTCAGAGGTGAAGGAAGGGTTTGGTAATCAGATAAATCTGTGCCGGGACCAAGGATTGAACCCCGGAACCCCAACACAGAAGTCCGACACCTTACCCATAGACCACCAGATCACCAAATATGCTATTCATATTAATTGCAGAATGGTAATATAGACTGTTAGTAAACATGCCCTATATACTAAATATGAACATCTCTAACGTAAAACTCACGATCGGGCGGATTGCCCGTAATGGGAAGGTTGAGGTTCAAAACTCGGCGGCGTGCACTTGGAGTGGTTTTTAACATATGATTTATCAAAGCGAGTTGCTCATCCCCATCTCAACGATAATGTGGGTGCGCTTTCTCTAAACGATTCCTATATGCACCCACACCGTAGATTAAGATATTAGGAATAATTCAAGCTACATTTCTGGCGACTTTCCTTATGTTCATTAATAATAAGAAAATATTCGTGTTATTAATATTCACATTCTATTTAATTTTAAACACAAATACGTATATTTTAGAATAAGATTATATTTGTAATTTTGTTAAATAGTAATAATATTAAAATAATAAAAGAACAACAAAAACCATATATTTTGATGTCATTTATTTACCAATTAAAAACATACATAAACTGTATTTAAAACTATTAATATTCTAACTTAACACTAAATTTTAAATAAATTAACGATTGTTAAATGTATAATATTATTAGATCTAAGTTTTGACTTATCTTTATTAAGGTGGGGATGTAGGGGACTCGGTTAAAGGCAGTTTTTTTTGCAGTTTTTATATAAAAATAATTTGGACTAAATAAATAAATTATTGCTTCAATAGAAACATAGAGTTTAATTATCTTCACATGGTGATATCAACATTTCTTAAATATCGGTCAAGGTTGTCCTTGAATTTAATGGCTACTGTTTCCTCTTCATATAAAAACTTTGTCATCTAATGCTGCTATGCAACAACTGTTGATATCACCATGGGAAGAAAATTGAACTCTATATTTCTGTTGAAGCAGTATTTTATCTATTCAGGCAAAAAAAATTGCTATAAAAGATGCACAAACATCTTTTTTCACGTCCCCTACATCTCCACCTAAAAAAGTTAGACCAAACACTGTCACTTACCTACCATATATAGATAGGGTGTATTTTTATAAGAAGTATTTACCGTGCACTTTCTGAACCTTTTTTTAACATCACGTCTTACTTCCTGTCCTGGCTATACACTTCTTAACCGACTTATTATATATATGTTCTTATTATTTAGCACCGCGTCTTACTACCCGTTCGAGTTATACGCTTTAAGTACTAATTACGCTAATGGATTAAGAATTGGGAAAGTTGAATTAGAGGAAGTGAACCCGTATTTGCGTGGAGGGAGAGTGGAAAACCATTTAGGGAAAACCACCCCCAGTTCACCCGACCGAGATTCGAACCTCGATCTCCCCGTCCTCAGCAGACGAGCTTAACACGACAAGCGCGTTAGACAACTACGCTACCGAGGCGGTTGATTATATAATCACACGCCTTACAAACAACAAACAAACTACATCATAGAGCATACACACAACATCTAGTAATGCATCATTGTAAAAGGGGAAACTTCAATGTTGACAATGATACATTTTCCATCCGAGCCAGGAGTCAAACCAAGGACCCTTAGTTCAATAAACATGTGCACTAACGGCTGAGCTAAATAGTCTGACCCGGATAAGTCAGAATCAAAGAATTATTATTTTTTTAGTAGAAAATTAAGAATAAAGCAATACATGGAACGAAACTCAAAACTAGCGGAGACCACAGGCCCCCATATTTTCAGAAAGTGGTACCTCGGCACGAGCTCGACTAACCTCGACATTTCTTCACCCCCTCTCTAACACATCCCCTACGTATCTCCTCCCGGCCGGGGGAAATTAATAACCGGTGCGACACAAAGTAGTTGCCTCTGGTAACGGTGGGGGCTCCATGGTCCTTTGGAATACAAGGGAGGGGGGGAGAGGGGATATAACCTACCCGAGCGCGAGCATCTGCATTATTGCTTATGAATATTTGAAAACAATAGGGTATGCGTGTGTGAAAGAAAGAGGGGAAGGTTATAGGGGAGGACACCCCCTTCTGCTTTTTGTGTAGCCTTTATCGCGGCCTCTTTCATTCTCTTAGCCTGAGCAGGAACTCTTGTCTCCCTGTGGTGGTGTTACTGGAAATGGTGGGTGGCTAAGGGAGAATAATAGCTGAGGGAAGGGGGGAAGGGATGTGAAGATCGCTTGGTCTTTTTATAAGAGAATTTTTGGCCGTTGTTTTATCCAAAATGTTGGATACTCTTGAACATTCTATCCCAAGTTTGTTAATTGTCTGGGTTATATATTAATAGAATAGGGGTATTTAACTAGAACTTTCTAAAATCAGGGTGACATTGACATGTGATTAACAAATAATCTGCGTATAGCCTGAATAAGTAGTAAGACGCAGTGCTAAAAATAAAAATAAAATTAGGATGTAGCACTTAGCGTTTAAACACCATAAAGGGAAAGTAAATATAACGAGTAATACCAAATTATTTTAGGCGCCAAACGGATTCAAAACTATGTATCTTAAAGTCATATTATTTCACCATAGACACTAGACATTATCGGTACACCACTAAATGGGTACATGGGTCAAGGAATTGGGCTTGTCAGGTCTTTTTGACTGGAAGGTCAGAGTTTGAGCTTAGCTGTGTGTATCGAGTTTTTTCCTAAAATAAGTTACCTCCCACCTCCATCAAAGTGTGGGTACATTTTATATATTTTTTACCTTTTTCATCTCTGTTCCATGTGTGTAAATATACCGATATACTCGGACGGGTATGAAGATGGTGCATGAAGATATAATATACATTTTAAGTTCTACATATAATCGAAACTAACCTATATTCTTCTACCCTATTAAAAATAACAGGGTTGACAGACATCGGCATTCCGTACCGAGATTAAGTGTGCTAACTCTCTCAATTACTAAGATTCTTAGTTCCCAATAGTATTGGCAACCTAATAAAATGACACTTGCATAGATGGTCGCGTGGTCTAACGCGGGGATCCCCAAACTTTCTAGATCAAAGGAGCCTTTGCACAAGAAAAAGGAACATTCTGGAACTCTCATAAAATAGTTTACACTAAAACTATAAATATTCAATAATGACGGCTAAACTATACAAGCATAAAAGTATAGAACAAACGGAAAAAATGACATGTTTCTGTTGTGCTGCTTCTTTGGCAAGTATCCTTTATTCACATTTGGAAAAACTGGTAATGCTATTACTGATGCTATTTTATAGTGTGAAAAACAGATAAGGAATATTATAAAATTGCCTCACGAAGCTTAAGATAACTATTGCAGATATCAAGGTATCCATGGAGCACAGTTTTTAAAAAAACTTTGATCTGCAGCTGCCACGTTGGGCAAAAAAAACAAAAAACTTTGATCCAATGCATCACTCTCATTTTAGAGCGATTATGGTGTACTGTACCGAGGGTGTTATTAATAAATTGTTTCCATCTCTTCATACAAGCAAATGGGGGGTAAACTTCCACTAAAATTCTGTTCAAGTGGCCCCCGTGAATGTCAAGACAATGTGACGCATAGGGTTGACAATTTGTGTATTGCTACAAAATACCTGGTGTTTTCTAGATTTTTCAGAATAAATTCTCATTTCTCTGGACACTTTAGTGAGCTGTGTAGAGGAATTAAATTTCATTTTTCATAAAATACAATATTGTGTCATTATTGTTACCCTTACCAACGTTTCAAGGAGACAAAAATTAAGAGAATGGGGAGGGGAGGAAATTAAGGCATTGGTTCATGGGTGCTTATTCCTTCATTACAACAATTCAGTTTTAATTATTTCTTTATATTAATCGAACTAATAAAATAATCGATTCAAGCTCGATTCGAAGTTAAAAATGCCTGCTCACACTCCCCTAATATATACTAACTATGCATATATACCCTATATGCATGTGTGTGTGTTATATATAGATAGGCCTCTGACCAATTTGACCAATAACAAGTAGGCTACTTTCCCTGTACCTCACATGGCCATATCTTTCTGTTAATATTGGCCAATAAATAATCTACTGAATGATGAGAATAATTTCACTGTTACAGTTTAAAATAACTTACCTTGTCAATACTCCACGACACGATACTGGTATATGATTATATATACATATTAATTCCTAACTTTTTATTCTAAAAAATAAGCAAATTGGTTTCGCAAAGTAAAAAGTTATTTTCTCCCTGTACTCCTCCATGTAGAGCTCTCTACGTTTCTTCTCTTCATGTTTGTATATCGGAAGGTTTTCATTTCATATTTCAGGGACATATCATTCATAAGGCACCTGGGATTACTCTCCTCCCTTTTATTTGGATCCTCTAGAAAGTATCAGAGCAAGGGGCTGGGGTAGGCGGGGGAGAGGTTCGGTGGTTTGTGTATAGCTCCTGTCTGGATCGTACCAATATACAACAGCCAAGTATCGCAAATCCAATTTGATGTTCTAACTTTTCATAAGAATTTCTGTGTGTGTATGTCTGTGTGCGCGTGTGGTTTTTAAAATGGAAGGAGCACGATATCGGTTGGAATGAGATGGTTTGTAGAAAGTAAACAGAATAAGTGGAGAGGAAAGAAAGTACGAGAGGAAAGTAAAAGTAATAAGCCGCGAAACGTTGGATATTATCGAATCGGATACACACAAACATTTTTTTTTTAAAGGTGAACGCTTTTAATGAAGATTCTACTTAAGCTGGCATTCGTTTATTTTTAAGTAACTCAACGTGTATTGCTTTGTTGCAGAGCTTAGCCTTTTTGTTTGTTGTTTATTTTAATTTTAGTTCCTTTACACGTAAATGAAATCGTTGATGTTTTGGTTGTGTTTAAATTAAGGTTTCAAAATAAATATGTTTTAATAAAAATATTAGTTTTTTTTGGTTCTGCTATGATCATTTAATTACTCTAAATAGTATAAGAAAAGTAGAGTTTGCAGTAAAAGTAAAATAGTGTAAGAAGAATGTAAAATGTGTATTGCTTTGAAATAGCCGCATTTACGAGGAATGATATTGGGAAATTATTTAGGGGGAAAGACCCTTTATTCCGGCAGGGATTTTAACCCTAATTCCTCGTTACTGGAAAAACAGACTTTAAAAGCTTGAAATATCCACGTATATACCGGTGCGGGTATTATAGTACGTTGTATTAAAAATTAATCTAGTGATATAATGGCAGAGTATTATTTTTCTTCAATCAGATAAATTATTTAAGATGCAATTTCAACTAGAAAGCTTAGTTTGATTTTAAATAACTACTGTAATTATCAACATAAAATTATTTTTTTATCAACTTTTATTTTGAAATTTATCTAAAAAATAGGATGAGTGTCATTTTAAAATGTAATATAACCATAAAATAATTTTGAAATTTTGAGACGTATTTAAAAAAATAAAACAAAATTGGACAATCCACTTCAGTGGCTGCATAATCTAACGCGCTGCTCTTGCAATGGACTAGACTGCCGATGAACGGGAGATCAAGGCTCAAATCTCAGTTGGGTGTACTAAGGGTGTTTTTTTCAAAATTGTTTTCCACCCACCCTTTACGCAATTGCAGATATACATCCTCTGAACATAGCATTCCTATTACTTAAAACCATTATCGTAATTATTACATCAGCGTATACATAAAACGGGTAGTAAGACGCAGTGCTAAACCAATATAAACAATTGTCTTTTCAGACTGAGAGTAGAAAATTATCATATTATATTTTGTTTAGTATTAGGATTATTAAATATAATTTAGTACTACATTATAAATTGTATTATCGTCTCAATTTAGTGGGATATTTTGGCTAGCGACCTTTATTCTTACAATTCATTTGATAAAATAATAATTCAAGATGGATTTTTTTAAATGACAGCGCTTATGGTTGCAACATAATTATGAGCATAGCCTTATCAGGTAGTAAGACGCGATAATAAAACAATAAATACTATTCTATTTCTTTCTTTTATTACTGCGTCATTCTATCTATCCATTCAGAGTGTACGCTCATGTAATAATCATAGTAAAGGGTTAGAGATAAGGAAGTTTAAATTTAGAGGAAGTGTACTTGAATCTGCGTGGAGAGAGAATGGGAAACCCTTTTAGGAAAACCATCCTAAGTACACCAAACCTGGATCAAACCTGGATCTCCCCGTCATCAGTAGTCCAGTCTATTGCAATAGTAGCACTTTAGACCATGCAGCCACCGAAGCGAGTCCTATTCTCTCAAATAAGTTATACCATAGATAAAATATTATCTTAACAATGAATCCCTAGTATATTTTTAAAAATGAATGGCTTTTAAAATAGTATGTGGCTTATAAGTAACATTTTTTCAACTCTCCTTATTTTGTTTTAAATAAAACCTCTCAAGTAATATTTACAATAACTTACTATCTTGGAAACAACCTTTTAAACTATAACTGAACAAGAGTGACGGTTAACCATTTATTTACCTTAAAATATAAATTTTGAGCTAACTCAATATTGTATTCACAAGAATCACTGGCTGAGCGGATTAAGGCGTCATTTTTGTTTGGTCTAATATGTTGATGTCAAAGGAAATCGGAGCTCTAATCCCATTCTAGTGTATTTTAATTATTTTTGTCCCCCTAAACGTTTATATAATTTCAATCAATCCTAATGCGGGTGTATTTTTTCTATATTCTACAAAAAGCGTATTAATAGTGTAAATATACCGATAAAACAGACGGGCAGCATGATGCGAGGTGCACGTAAAGATGACACACGAGACTGGGGTTCGATCTCAACCTCGTGGACTATGGATTCTGATTTCAAAAATGGGTATCAGGTGAACTCTATACAGTATAATGTTGGAGCACTCCTTTAAAATTCACTTTTCTTGTCCTGTTTGAATAGCTTAAATAATGTGTCTCTTGTACCCAGTACTGATATTAAAATGAATCCCCATACATGTTTTTCGAAAGAAGTTTTTTTTTGCCAATGACATTAAAAATGAAATTATGACCTTGTATCAAAGTACCTCTCTTTGGTGACTCACTTTCTGACTCGTGATATTAAAACACAATTAGGTTTTAATTTATTTTCGTATTATAGGGCTCAGATGGTGCTTCTTCAAGTGATTGTTTTTGTTATTACGTCTTCCTCTGGTGCTTTAATTCCCCTCTGGTGTCCAATCTCCATCTCATTTCGTCTTCTTCCTTCCCCCTCCCCCCCTTTTCCCATCAAGCGCTCACCCCTGAAATTATGCGATGCAGTCTTTCATTCTTGTATCTTATTTGTTTTTCCATTTTTCACGTTCTAATTTAAATTTAGGAAAAAAAAAATACATACAAATTTTGAGGGATGTAGATTTGTACGTATATAATAATGTGAATATCACTTTAGTGTGCGATAGCTTAGCTCAGTCAATGGCGCGTCTTATTACTGAGCTAAACATGCCGGGTTCAGAACCTAGCTTTTCTGAGAAAAATTTAGTTGCTAATATGTTAATATTAAGATTTTCTCTTTTCCAGTGATTATTTGACAACATGGTAAATTAATTTAAGAGTTTTTGTTTTAGAGAGCACCACCCGCTCGTGTTATACATTTATGTAATAATCATGCTATAGTTATATCTATAGTAAGTGTACTCGCATTTGCGTGTAGTGAGAGTGGAAAAGAATTTTGGAAAAAACCATTGTCATCAGTACACCCAGCCGAGGTTTGAACCTTAATCTCCCCGTCATCGGTAAACTAATTTACTGTGAGAGTAGCGCGTTAGACGGGTTAAGCGTTATTTCTGTTTCAAATTAGTTTGTTGTTCTTCTGCTTCATCAAGTTCCTAATATATGCGATTCTATGTTTCCATGTATTTAAATTAAATATATATAATTAAAATGCATATATAAATAATTATATATAGCTTCTAATATGTGTAAAAATAATTATATATAATTTATAAAATGATTTCAAATAAATGAATTACAAATATACTTATAGTGCATATATATAATTGCAATATATAGTAACGTGAACTACTGAACTAACGGACGTACAACTCGAACGGGTATTAAGACGTTGAGCTAAATAATAAATAAAATACATAAATACTGACCTAAATGATTATACCAGAACAATAAATACAAACTAACTTGATTAAAAAAACAAACTCAACACCTTGATCAAATCGCCAGACCGTCAAATCATCACTGCGAAAGAGGAAGCTTTAATTTTAACATATTTAAAGCAATATTTTTCTCAGTAAAGCTAGGTACTGAACCCGGGACATTCAACTCGGTAATTACACGCACCATCTAGTGAGCCAAGCTTTCGGATCCTTATCTCAACCACCAGGTAGTAAGAGAAATAGATAGAGTGAATGAAAATGGTGTGATTCTATGTCAATTAATTTACTTTATTATCAAGTTTATAGACCCGCTTCAATGGTTGCATGGTCTAAGGCGCTAACTGGCCCTCACAATATAATATACTGCCAAAGACAGAGAAATCGGGGTTCGACCTCGGCCATGGGGGTGTAATAAGGGTGGTTTTCCTCAATTGTTTTCCCTTTTCCCTCCTTTATTCCTAACAAATGAGTGTGATTAGTACATTGACATGTAGCTCGAACAGATAGTAGAACGTGGTACTAAAAATATATATTTTTAAATACATATCCGTCTCTCGCTCCCTCTCTTAGATAATATATTTTATATCTATATAATATTTATATAGTATATATAATATATATTTACATATATCATATTTTATGTAAATATTATATATATATATAAAATACATTTTATATTCTATTTATATATTATAGTCTATAATTTATTTTACATCCATTATTGTTTCCAGCCTGTGGCCTGGGTAAAAAAATTTATTCAAGCCATATGTTTTCCACTGTCGGCTGGCTAGGCCTGTCGTAGCTTCATATGTCTTATAATCTAACTTACAATTGGGACGGGCCCAAAATCCATTCCCCGATCGTCAACTTATCAATGTAGAGGGTAAACCCACATTTCACCAATGAAAAAATAAAATATATATATATAATATCTATATGTAAGTTATTCAATATATTTGTGCGTATAAAATAGATTTTATATCTATATAATATATCTTAAGTATATATTTTATAAATATTTTTAGTAAATAAAATTAGTTTATCTGGTCTATAAGCTTATAATTTTACTGACAAATTAATCTATGTATATTTTGGTAGAGCTTATCACGATATTTCTGTTTTCTTAGAAAAAATATACTTCCATCTTATGAACCATTTGCATCCAGTTAGTCTAGACGAGTAATCTATTTAAAACTTAAAATATGATTAAATATGTCAGTTAAATATCAAGGCCCTGAGTACTGAACTTCTCTCTATTAACTGTCACAGCGTGACAATATCACTTCATTGTTATCGATTTTGTAATAATTTTATGAATGCTATAAGTAATAGATAATAGTTTGACACAGTTTTATGCTGCCATGGATAAATGAGATAGAGTCACATTAATAATAAAAAAGACTAAATTTAGTTCCTTATGTAACTGCCATTCTTGATTCAATTTATTATTTAAAGATGTGCCGAAATGTCGATGTCGCTATAGATGTAGGTATTTTTTGTTTTTTAACTTTTTGGGAAGTAAATAAATTATACAATACAGTAGGATTCTGGTAAGAAGGACCTATTCTAAAATACAAAAATACTTTTTACGATCAACATTGATAACATTGTACTATATTAATAATTATTGAATAGGTGTTGTTATTATTACATGGCAAATGGGAGATCAATATTTCACATGACCTACCCTATGAATTTAAAAAATATATATTTTGATAGCTTTTGTAAATATCCAAAAGGTTTTTTCCTATTAAACTCGGACTATAGTTACTTAATATAAGAAACTTATTTTTACACGTGGTCTCAAAAACTTTCCGCGTATAATGGTCCAAAACTGCTTATATACTCGAGGGTTGTTTGGGGAATTTGGAATCGAGTTCCTAAATATTAAGCTTGTATAATTCCATTACTCACAAATGACATTTAGGGCCGGTCATATGACTCATGGATAAATATGAATTTGGCCGATAAATATTTGTATCTGGTTGATAAGTTTAAATTTGACTGCCAGATAAATGTATCTATCCTTAAAAATTTTATCGGGGGGTTTAAGAACCTGATAAATTTGATCGAAAATTTAAAATGGGCATTACCATAGTGACGCTTTGTATTTCATGAAGTTTATCCCAACAGAATTTGTTTTTAGGTTAAAATCGTGGTTCACGTGTTTAGTAGTCACAGGCCTAGGCTCAACTTTATATACAGTTAGAATCAGTGGCGTCTCGTAGATAAAATTAGTGGGGGTGCTGCTCCAGAAATTTTTTAGCCTTTGTTTTAAAATTTCCTAACAGGAAATAAACTTGTATACAATGCAAATTTATTCAGGAAGTTGATAAAATCTTAACAAATAAAGCTTTTTTACTTACTTTTACTAAAATTATTACAATTCAAGTTTGATCTATCAATTTAAAAACTAAATCCATTCTTCTTGTTTTAATTTGCGCAAAAGGTTCAATAATTTTCTCCTTGATCTCTGGATGACAGCCACAAAGCCAACGTTTTCGTTGGTACCATTCAGAATTTTAGCTACAAATATATTTCTTGTTGTTGCTTTTGCCTGGCTGAGATATTAGAATATCAGGTGTTGAATTACCTCTTTTCTTAACTGTAACTTTCTCATGGAGAGATAGGTGTGAAAACTTAAGCCGTTAAAGCTCACTTACAGTCACAGAACTTATTTCTTGGGGATGCAAGGCCATGGTTAAAGTTTTCTGTTATATAAAAGAACAAAAAAAAATGAATCAAATAGAATAGCTGGAAGAAGAATAAAAATCTAACTTTACACTCTTCTACACTTTATCCCATTCAAGAATATGATACACGGATTTTAAGCACAACACACACTGAGTAAAAATAAGCTTTCTTCCACCAGCACGCCAGAGCCGGCACTGCGAGAACAACAGTGCTTTCTTTACCTCGTAGTCCCGCCTTCCTCCCCACACACCTCCTATGTGCGCATGCGCACAACAATCATACACCACGTCGCTGGCACTGTGAAGCGCACAGTTCCATACAAAGATATTTTTATATTTTTCATAAAATGGGGGATGCCTACTGAAGTACTGACATTAAGCTTAAGGAATATATATTGTACTACAAAAATAGTGAAAGAATTAAAAAAAGGAGTCATTTTATTAAATATTATCGATAAGATCAATTGAAAATAGGGGGTTCTGCAGTTCAACAGTGCCTATACACGAGCCGCCACTGGTTATAATGTAAATAGCTAGCACCGCGTTTTACTATCCGTTCGGGCTATACGCTTATAAAGTTAGAGAATTTAATTCGCACTTTTATAAAAACTGACAAGTTATTTGTAAAATTATAGTTCTCTAGTGACAAATTATTTAAATGTGAGTACAATAAATAAAATGGTATAAACGTTGTACCGAACTATTGACCACATTTTGGCAGGAACCGAGATTAGTACTTGCAAGACATCTTAGTTTCTGTGCCCACGTGACGCCCGCCATCTGTTTACTCGCACTCGTTTAGCCGCCATTATTTAACAAACATTGTGCGTTTTAGCTACTTATAGCCAGGTTGTAGTCACAGCAGCAGGGGCTATGCTCATGCATGACCCAGTAAAAACAGTACCAACCTTGTATTTAATGCATAAAAATATATGTATCCAACAGATAACTATCCGGTAGATAAATTAAGTTCGTAATACGTGGAAAATATTAAAGTGGCTGATAACCTTTATCTGGTAGCTAACTTTAACCTCCCGAGAACAATATTTATGCGGTAGTCGTAAGACCGGCCCTTAGTAGAGAAGTTACTTTAGGTACTATGGAATTAGGTCAAGTGAAGTTTGGGATCATAGAATTAGATCGAATGAAGTTTCATGTTATGAAATTAGGCTGGTTGAATTTTGGTATTATGGAAAAAAGCCGATTGATGTCTGGTATAATGGAATTAAACCAAGTTAGAAATGATATTATGGAATTAGGCCGAGTGAAGTTTGGTATTATGGAATTGGGCCTTGTGAAATTTGGTATTAAGAAATTAGGTCGTGTGAAGCTTGGTATTATGGAGCTGGCCTAGTAAAATTTGATGGTATTAAATTAAGCTTAATTAAGTTTAGTTTTGAAGAATTAGACCGAGTGAGGTTTGCTATTATTAAACTAAACCGAAATGCACTGATTTTCAGACCAGTAAGTAACATTTGAAATATATTTGCTACGGAGAGATTTCAATCTAATTCCATACGAAGCTTTCGAATACTAAGCCTTGGAATCTCAAATCAAATAAAAATCCTAGCAAGATTAAGTTTCGGACTCGAAATTTCTAAGCCTCGAACATATTCAAGGTTTTCTGAATAATAAAATGGTTTTGCTGTTTTATAAAAGCCTTTTTTTAACGAGAACTATTAGCCCTAATGTGAATGTTTGGCCAATCAAGCTAAATTTTACTAGTATTATATTATATTATTATATAGTATTAAATCTCAAAGGAATCCTATAAAGGTAGGTCTTACAGCGTTAAGGTGGGGATGTAGGGAACGCAAGAATAGCCCAATTTTTTAAAATAGTTTTATACCAAAGCATTTTGTTGGGCAAAATAAATAAATATTACTTCATTACAAACATAGATTTTAATTTTATTCACATGATGATATCACTAGTTCTTGGATATAAATCATGAGCATCGTGGCATTATAAGAAAAGCTCTTAAATAAAGAGATTATGCTGTCATTAAATTTCAAGACACCCTTGATAAATATTCAACAACTTATTAGTTTATCATGTGAATTAAATTAAACTCTATATTTGTACTGAAGAAAAGTTTGATTAATTATGACCAAAATAATTGTGATACAAAAATTGCAAAAAAACTGGTCTTTTTTCACGTCTTTCACACACCCACCTTAAGTCTTGGAACCGTCTATTTTAAAATTGATTATAGTACTTTCAAGTATTTTGGGATAAAGTTTGGGAAGTTTAGGTCTAATTTATTTGGTCAAACCAGCATTTTGATGAGTTGAAGGCCTTTTGAATAGGTTTTTGGAAGTGAATTTAGAGTATAGTGATGTTAGGTATGGTAAAGTAAAGTTTTATGAATCTAATAAAATAATTTTAGGAAAAGTAAATTTAGGCTTTGCAGTTTTAAGTCGATTACAGTAATCGATGCTCTTAATTTACCATGAAAATATAAAATCGTTGACTTATATATATACCACCAACTTACCACTAATTATTACTACACATATATATATTTACCATGAAAATATATATATATATAAATATTTGTATAGTAATCATTAGTGGTAAGTTGATGAGAAGTTCAAAATAAAAATTATTTAGGTGTTAATGTAAGTGTTATGAATAAGGAGGGTAAATTAAGAGAAAATTCACACTTTTAGCGTGAGGATAGGACGGTAAAACTACAAAGAAATTAAGATGATAATAAACACTAAGCACGCCCATTACATTCAATCGGGATTAGTACCGTGACTTCCCCATCAACGACATTCTTGTAAAATGTGAGACTTACAACTAAGTGTACATTAGAAACTAACTAAAACAAAGATAATAACTTGGTCCTAAAGATCACTAAAGTTAAGTCACTTGGTGTGAAGCTAGTACCTGGATTATATATTTAATTAAGTTCATTGATCTAATTATGACTGATACCACTTTAAAGACCCAAAATAAAAAATGTTTTCAGTAGACTTAAAAGTAAAATTCCAGCTAAAACATTTTATATTTTATTTTATCAAGATTTTGACCTTATCTTTAGACACCCCTGTCTACTTCTTTTCCTCCGTCCTTTGTCTTCGTTCTCGTATTTCAGGAATGAAATTAAAAAGTGAATTGAAAGGGCAGGAGTGCCGTGTGAATTAGTCGTCTACGAAGGGAGGTGAGCTAGAATAATACGCGATGGCTCCAGATATTAGATTAATAATTGAACAGGCAATTTAGACTTTTCCCCTTTTAAAAGAATTAAACTGCTCGGATTGATACGATCACTGAGAACTCCTACTTTTTTTTCTCTCTTAACTTGATATAACAGCTGACTTAAAAATAGACGTTTGAAATATTTTTTGTAAAATATGAACAGACGAGGTACTTATCAAATTAACTAATTTAGTCTCCTGAATAACTGTTAATCATTCAGCATTTTGATTACGGCCATCATTATCGAAATGTAACGATTAAAGCTTTAACTTTATAGGGCGACTCATTTTAACAAGATTGTTAATGTTGTGAATAGAATCCTACCAATTACGAAATCATTCGATTATAATATAATCAAAAAATGCGATTTAAATTTCAACCAATCGCTAAAAAAAACTATGCAAGTTATTTGATACAATAAATTGTATAATGTTTTGTAAAGTATATCTTAGAAAATGAGTGAAATAAAAACTACACCAATTTAGAGCCAGTGTTTTGAAACATTTCAAATGCTATATTTGATAATCTATTGTTTTATTTAAAAACTTAAAAAAGATTTTTAGAAACTTAGAATAAAGGGAAGCAGGTTGTGAAGGGTATTTTAGAGAAAGTGCAGTGATAAATATCCAACAGAAAATCCAGCGCCATCCGGTAGGAAGTTGAACCTAGAACTCCGTGACACCAACAATGTTGAGAGATTAAGGTCTTGACGATATGACCAAATCCTCGGGTAAAAATAACCCCAAAAAAACTGTGTATAGTAATTTAAAATTAGCTGTTAAAATGTTTCTTATGCTATAGGAAATATTATACCTATTCATCAGTTGTCTCCGTAGTTTTAAAGAAATATAATGTAACCATAACAGAAATATACACTTCAACAAGACATAATCGTGAAAATAAACTAAACGTGTTGAGGGGCTTTTATTACTTTTAGAATTTAAGACACTGAAGACGATACGATTTTTCCACCATGTTATATGGCTTAATATAATTATTAACATTTAACATAAATAATGTGCTTAGTAAAACTTTCATTAAAAAAATCTAAAATTGTATAAAGCTATAACTTAATTTAATTTGAAAAAATTATTTAAAGCCAAAGAACTGATTTATGATAGATTTTCTTTAGACTCATATTCGTAAGCGCACCCAAAATTTACCAGACCATTTGGAAACAACCAATTTTACTACTTATATATATTGTAGTTATAATGGCTGTTTCAAAATGCTTTGGTTATATATATATATATATATATATATATATATACAGAGGATATAGTAGAGTATCAATCTGTGTATACAGAGAAAGTGAATATAATATCAATGTATGCTTACAGAGAGAGAAAATAATTAATATATAGATAGAAAAAAAGAGAGGTACGATAATATCAACGTATATATAGGCTATATATATATATACATAGAGAAAATAATATATATATATATATATAGAAAGAGAGAGAAAGCGCGAGGGGGTATAATATTAACTTTATATATTATGTATAAAATCATTGATATTGTTCTTATAAAACTAAAATATTGTAAATTATTTTCAAGAACCCATTTATTTTTATTAATATTATTACTAATAGAAAATTGTTAATTTTCAGTAAAACAATTTTAAAAAATTTTCATGGTCCGCCTTTGAATAACTTGTCCTCCGTAAGCATTTTTTTCTTCAATATCTGTTAATAATTTTTCTGTTGTTTAAAGTGTGTTAAAAGCTTAAAGTATACATATATACAAAAAAAGTATTTAAGAAAGTGATGATTTTAAGAGTTTTATTTAGAATGAACAATCTTCATTTTTCGAATGTATCCCGTTGTTAGTTGTCAACATTTAAATAATATTGGTATTATGAATTTGTCAAATAATTATTATAAATGAGTTGGTGTTTGAATTTATAAAACATAATTCAGTGAGAAGCAACCATTTTTCAATACACATGATAAAAACATATAATATTTTATTCTTTAAATTGAAAAATGACACTAGGGCACGGGAATCGAACACAGGGCATTTGATTCGGTAAGCTAGTGCTCTAACACAAGGGAAGTTGGCAACTAGTCGATCTCACAGAAATGTTCAGTCAATCGCATAAAAATAATACATTGTCCTTAAAAGTCAATATTTTAGTCTTCTAAGCTCGCATATATATTAATTACTTTCAAATAATATTTTAGTGTGACCAAAATTATCTTAATTAGCCATAATCGGTAATATTAATAGAAATTTCAATAGTATTATATTTAAATACACATTTTATTTGTTCAATTTTTGTCTATAAGGGTAGGGACATACATATTTGAGGATATATTGAATGGAATAAATATCATATATAATGGAAAAAAATAAGCAAACGTAAAATGAAAGTACAATGAAAGTATAATCGAGGAATGGTTGATTATCGCGGGTTTGCAAGTTGATCAGAGGCCAAAAGCTTTGTTGACCTCTGTTCTAACCACTGAGCTATCCAATACTCGTCCCATAACCATAATCACTCCTCATTCATATTTTAAGGCAGAATCCATGATGGACGTGCGTAAATCGTCAGCTACACATGAACGATCAAATAAGATCATGAACTATCAGATAACGCAACCACCTTCATTTTCTGGAGGGCTTTATGATGACAATAGTACAACGACAAGTGTATAAATGCACAAATCATGATGGATTAAATAACCAAGCTATTATATATGTTAAGTAAGCTTTTATCCGCATCTAAATATCATATGAAGAGCTACTCTTGTCACAGAACGACTATTTGATAGCTCAGGGCTTAGAGCAGGGGTTCCCAAATTGGGCGGTGGGATTGCAAAGGGGGGCGCTAAGTTGCAAGGGGGTTTTATGGGGGCGCTAAGAAGCAAAAAGGTGGTAGAGGGGCACTCAACTGGTATGTTCCAGAGTGTGTTGTCTATTTATATTTGACCAGCAAAATACCTTCCTTGCTTCAAGTTTCTTCCTACTTTTCCAAGGTCATGTTCTTCGTAAACCCTCCATTCTCTTATTAAGATTTAAAATTTTAAATGGACGTTATATGGGGATATAAAATAATTAAAATTAAATTCAGTACCGATGCCTGATCTAGACCTCAAATTTTTATTTAATATTCACTTACAAAATATGTACATAAATAATTGTGTAGTAAAATCATTTTTAAAAGGTATATAAAAAATGAAAATAAATGTAAATCTGAATTAATCTCTTTTTTTCGCATTAATAATTATTCACAAATATATAATTGAAACAAAATTCAATGTTATAGTTGTAAATTTCTGAAGGAAGTAACAAAAAAACACTTTTTTAAAGAAGCCTAAAGTCTCCTCTCTCTCTATTTTTCTCAGGTTAGAAATGACAGAAGCAGAATAATCAAAAAAGAAATGTAGACAATATAGTTTGGAATATCTTAAGTATGGATTTATACCTGCATCGATAAACCAGCAGCTGCCAATGTGCCTGTTATGTAGAAGGTGTTTTCTGATGAGGCCATAAAGCCTTCCAGACTTATTGAACATTTAAAGAAGGCACATCTTGGCAAGGCAGATAAGAACTTAACTTTTTTTCAATCACTTTGTGAAAAGTTTCAAAAGCGGACAACATTGTTAAACATGATTCGCAATAGTTCACATCAACAAACTGATGGTTTGCGTGCATCATACAACATTTCATTGTTGATTGCTAAGTCTGGAAAGCCCATACAATTGGTGAAACACTCATCCTTCCAGTGAGGTTCTGAATATTGTTTTGCACAAGTCACCACATGATATAATTAAGATGAATCCTCTCAGCAACAATTCAGTGCAAAGACGCATAGATGAAATGGCTGAGAATTTGGAAGACTTACTATGCAACACACAGAAGTGGCATTACAACTGGATGAGTAAACTTTGCCAGGCAATGACTCTTTACTTCCCGCTTATGTGCATTTTATAAAAGACGAGAGTTTGGCTCAAGAGTTGTTATTTGCAAGGCAACTAAAAACAGATACTAAATGAGATTCAATATTTCATGTTGTTGAGGAGTTTTTCAAAGAAAAGGAAATTCCACTTACTAACATACTTGCTTGTGTAACTGATGGAGCACCATCAATGACTGGTTTCTACCGTGGGTGTGTCACTTACTTTAAAAAAAATCTGTGCCAAATATCTTTACCATTCACTGTGTCATTCATCGCCAACATCTGGTTGCAAAAAAATTCAGTGGTCGCCTACACAATCCATTACACACTGTTATTACTGCAGTGGATAAGATTAAAGAACATGCTCTCAATGATCGACTACTCCAGGAGCTCTGTGCTGAGAATATTGAAGGCTTTGAACGTTTTTTGCTTCCCACTGAAGTTCATTGGCCATCTAAAGAAACTGTCTGAGACTCTTTTACAACCTTTTTGACACTGTTGTGTAATATTTTGAAGATACGAATACTTTGCTCAGTAATGAACTCAAAGAAATCAAACATGGCATTGCTTATTTGTCTGAGCTATTTGCAAAATTCAATGAAATGAATTTGCAGTTGCAAGGCAATGACACCAATCTTATTAAATCCAAATATGTCGTATCTACATTTATCGCAAAATTAACTATGCTGAAGTGCAATATAGGCCATTGCGAGCTATACCAGTTTCCGAACTTATTTGAGCTAGAAAAGAAAGTCGGGATACAAGATGATGATATGCAAGTTTATTGTGACCATTTGCATATGCTGCATGAAGATATGACTGATCGATTCAAAGATCTTGTTATGATGAAAATTCAAGACTGGGTATAAAGTCCCTTTTCAGATATTGAAGAAGTTGGAGCATAGGAGGAAGAACTAATTGAGCTACAATACGACATTGAGCTGAAACCAAAGTTTAAGAAATCGTACCAGGCGTTTTGATTACAGAAGTAAATTTCTTATCGCTATCCTGCAATATGGAGAGTGGTTAAGAGGCTCCAGATTGCATTTTCAACATGGTATTTGGTGGAACGTGGTTTTAGTGTGGTCAGCCTACTTCTATCCAAGCAAATAAATCGACTCCAGATTACTAAGCGTGGTAATTTAAGACTAATGTTAAGTGACATTAAGTCAGACATTGAGAGACTAGTATAATTTCATCAAGCTCATCCATCACATTAAGAATTTACAGAATAGTGATGTACTCTACCTAGTTACTAAATGTGGTATCTAATAAATGTAGTATTTAATAAATTTGAAAAGATTATCACTGTATCGAGCTCATCAATCATGTTTAATTAAATAAACTTAAACAATAAATTTTAATTTTGAATAAATATTCAATTAATAATTGTTCCACCCTTGAATTTTATTGCTATTTTATTCATTTTGGGTCGTTGAAAACCACTATTATTAATATTGATTTTTAGAGTAAATGAGAAAGGGTACTGAGCATGAGTTTTTGAAACCAAGGGGAGCGGTGACTAAAAAAAACTTGGGAACCACTGGTTTAGAGCAATAGCGTGCTAACCCAAAGGTCCCGGGTTTGATTCCAATATTCAGGTGTTATCTTTCAATTTAAAAAATAATATATTTATATGTGGTCATAAACGTACTTATCAACTATAATAGGTTGACTATTTAATCCATCTTATATATTATTTTACCTAATTGTACCACATATTTCAATTAGTTGCAGGCTTTACCAATAGAATATTAAAGTATTCATTACACTAAATTTTAAAATATTCTGATTAATAGTGCGGATTACATAATTAAGGATATAAAAACCATAAAAACAAACACATAATAATAGAATTCACGCCTAAGCGTATAAACAAGGTCGATTCCCCTTGTGTACTAATAATGACGCGAACCAGTTAAAACAATGTAGCGTCCTGTTTTGTATACAGTGTCAACTATTTTGTTCCTACTCATTATAATACAACTCCGATCAGTGTACTTAATAGGTGTTTGTGATACACGAGAACACGCGAACACGCGATGGCTTCTACGTGTACAGTCATACAAGAAAAAAACAAGAACTTCTGAAAAAAAATATTGTAAAAATAAAACTAGGCCTGAAGCCGCTCCAGTGGTCAAATAGTCTGAGCCTCTAAGGAGTAATAGGCTAGACTATAGATGACAGGGAGATAAGGGTTTAAATCCCTGTTAAGTGTATTTAGAGTGGTTTGGTACTAAATAATTATTTACTATTTTTCACGCAAATGTAACACAAATGGTGAGAGGGTTGGAAGCGGGGAGTTGAACAACTAGATCCGTAAATTTGTCAAAGCTGTACTAAAAATAAGAGAGAGGTGCTTCGAATAGTACATTACATTACATTACATTACATTACATTACAATACATTTTGTATTCTTCAAGTCTTTAATCTTCGAATCCTGAAGAAGTTTCGATGAAGATTCGTAAAAATGTCCAATTCAAAATGAGATCAAATTAGAGCTATTACATAACTTACTTTTATTAATGGCAATTTCTCTAACTATAGGAAACATCTTAATTGAACAGCTGAACAACTCCAACTGAATGTGAATAAATACTTTTAACATGTATATTAAATTAAGGTATCAGTTTTAATTTTTATGATGATTTAGAAATGAAAGGGTAAAAACTCACTCTTTAAATATATTT
Source organism: Timema shepardi (assembly GCA_902151425.1). Taxonomy (NCBI): domain Eukaryota; kingdom Metazoa; phylum Arthropoda; class Insecta; order Phasmatodea; family Timematidae; genus Timema; species Timema shepardi. The sequence continues at coordinate 141,481 of CABFVX010001388.1, read as the reverse complement.
ACTAGTGAAGGCCTCTTATAATTAAAATGTTTCCACTAGGATTTGAACTTCAAGATAAAATGTAGATTCGGATTAACGACTCAAAGCTGATAAAAAGTATATACTACTCAGCTATAATTATATATTAGATATCTAAGAGTAGCCTACAACGCATATAAAATTATCGCAAACTAACTTAAAGCCAAATGTTTTAATTATGCTTGAGTTGAGAAAATTAATGTGGGTCACACAGGTGGACACGTAGATAAAGGCGCCAGTCTCGTATTATTTTACGGGCTGCTGGGAGATCAAAGAACTCTCAGATGAGTGGACTGAGGTGTATTTTCCTAAATGTTTTCTTACCATCCCTTTACGCAAATGCGGGTATATTTCATTTAAAATGTTGACCTTCCTCATTCCTATTCTATTGATGTAATTCAAACCAAAACCTTAGCTCCGTAAGTAGCGTGTCTGTCTACTGAATTAGGAGTCCCGTGTTCGATACCTGGCATGGTTGAAAAATGTATCATTGGTGAAATGTGGGTTTACCCCTTCACAGTGATAAATTAACGGCCGGGTGCTGGGTGTTATGTTTGTTCTAGATTTAAGTTAGTTTACAAGTCGTATGCTGATCTAATCAATCGGTTCAGAAATAGCCCGTTAAATAACTCAAATATATTAGAGAAATATGTAATTTATAAAATATGAGTAGTGAGTGCGGTGGGAAGAATATTATTATTATTATTATTATTATTATTATTATTATTATTATTATTATTATTATTATTATTATTAGCACCGCGTCTTACTACCCATTCGGGTTATACGCACTTACGCTAATGTGCAATGGTAGGGTGATTGTAAGATGAAATGAAGGACCTACAGTTTAACGTGGAATCCGAACCACGGTGGAGGCCTGGCATTCCCCACATTCACAAGATGTCTTGTCAGAGGTGAAGGAAGGGTTTGGTAATCAGATAAATTTATGCCGGGACCGAGGATTGAACCCCGGCTGCCAGCAAAGAAGTCTGACACCTTACCCCTAGACTGCCAGGTCACCGGGAAGAATACGAAACACTCGTTCACGCTCATGGAATGCTATATATTTTTTTAAAAAAAAAGTTTGTTAACAGCACATTCCTAGTATTTTATCGGCGCTATCACTTGACTGTACGCTTGAGTCAATTATTGTTACTACTATGTGGCTATTACGTGTTTTCACGTGCGTGTTTAATAGATTGCCACTTTTTATACATATTTGATTGAAAAAAAAGAAGGGAAATTTCATCAATTTCGTTGATATCATCTTTTTTTTTTTGAAGGGGCTGTTAGATATACGGATAAGCCAGTTTTTTTTAAAAAAAATTAATTTCATTGTAGAATTCATGGCATACATATCGTCAAAAAATAATTATGCTGTATATTTAAAATATTCTTTACTAATGTTTGAGTACTTAAAGATCACATTTTTAATATGGTCTTTTATAACTCCATATGCCTTACAAGCTGTCTCAACGTAGAATAAAATGACTGGTTATAAACACTCAAACTTGGTATCAAGAATCCTAATATTTGGTTGGTATACATTCCTATTTCCTTATTAAGAGTCTTATCCTACACTAGAAAAGTTACTAGATTTATTTCATGTATTCATGAGTAAAGTCATGTGATCTTCAGCTGTCACTTTTGATAGATATTATAACACACCAATAAAATAATATTATTAATATTGTTTAATGATATCATTGTTGACCACAAACAAATATGTTTGTATATTCTGAAGGTTCGTCTATGAAAAATGGACTGTAGCCAAATGCAAAATAATAAAACGTATTTGGGGCTATCTATAGTTCTTAAAATCGCAAATGAGCATAGTTTGACTACAATTAGGAACCAATTTAGCATTTCTCCTTTGAAATAAAGAAAAAAGACTTGAGTTATGAACATGTGTGTCTTTTTTACAATCTTTGACCTAATCGACAAATTTAGAATATCTTGGGACACGCAAGGTAAATTATTATTATACCTCAAATGTTTTTAATCTTCATCTGGCCAATCATTTTCAATGCTGTCAGATAATTTATTTTTTTGGGCAACTTTTTTGTTCAAAATGTAACGCAAAGCGTTTATAAAATTTCTTTTTGATGGTATTTTAGTTGATAATAGAAAATAGTGAGGATTTGAGAGCATGCAATTAGTATGAATCTATTAAATTTAAAAATTATGAAAACTAACTTATGGGGGACTCAACTTTTCTATTTAGAAAATTCACTAAATCATTTATTACAAAATTAATGTCGAGACTCAGATTTTACGAGTAAAATACTAGGAAAACAACTTACTAATCTTGAGCAAAAATATTTATAAAAGTTAATTTAGTGTATTTAAAGCTAACAAAACTATTATTTATTTTAGTGTATTTAAAGCTAACAAAACTATTATTTATATTGATGTAGACCAAGTTGTAAATACAATCATTTTTTAGCACATAATAGATATAGCTATATAAATCTCACCCTGTAACCAATATCAGATATGCCTTTACTCTCAATAAATCGTGTATTTGACTTGTATCAACAGCTTACACAGCACACACTACAAATTATGTTTGTAAGCACTAGTAGCTCATCATTTAATATGGAGTATTGTAACAAGTCCTAGCTTTAAGTAGTACATTCAAAACTCTTTCATTTCCAATTATATTAGTTGTGTTTTTATACTCAATAATTATATAATATTATATTTCTTCTTTAATCTCTGGTTACTTCATATCTACTTCTACCCCATCTGGTTATATGATATTTTCTTCTATGATCTCTGGTTATATCATATCTGCTTCTACAACCTTTGGTTAGGCCTATATTAAAATTTATTTTATGATGTCTGGCTCTATCATATCGGGTTCTACCCCGTGTAGATATATTATATTTTCTTATATGATCTTTTATTATATCATATCTGGTTCTACCCACTGTGGTTATATTATAGTTTTTTCTGTAATCCACTGATATTTCACATCTGACCACTTATAATTACAACACCATCTCTTCTTTTATCATATCAAATTATACTATCGGTAAATCTTTAGTGTGCTAGATTAAAACAGAGTTAATTTCAAATCACTATTCTGTGAATGTTATTCAAACAATGGTTTAATATTATCTAGTTTACATGCCTGGGACAACCCTTGAATTGAGAAACTCTAAATCATTCGTAATTTGCCTGTATTCGTAATTTAGTGAATAATAAAATACTTTACAAACGCAGGTAAAAACTCCAGAGACGGTCAGTCAGTGACCTTGACAATCGACACCTTGGCGTTCTTGTCAGTGTCTTGAGACGTTGAAACGTATCGATAAGGTTATCTATGCGTGAACAACGATCGAAATAAATATAATAGACCAGTAAACGCTACAAGATGGCTTCGTGACGCATGGTATTGTATATGAATGCGTGCTTTGTCTCGTGATCAGAATGTTGTCGCAATACAGGAATAGTTTGGGAGGACGTGGATTATAATCTACTGGGGATAATGACTACCCTGGTTAACGTGCCACAGTACAAAATAACCACTCTTTGCCTCGCTCTCATTGGCCGCTAACGACGGGTGTGGGAGGACAAGTTCATATCCGGACCTCATTCTTTGCTGCCATGCTATAATATAAAAGCAGCCATGTTTGATTAGGTCTCACCCCACCCCTCCTTTTTTTGTTTTATCCATTCACTTTTCCTCCCCCTCTTATTAGGTTTGTTTCCATTTGTTTTATTATTAGTTGTTACTCTACCAGCTCGTTTTGTTCATTATTATTTCTCCTTATACAGGTTGCGTTATTAGGGCCTATATGGGGTGAAGACTATAAATATTTATAAGGGATTTGACTTTTTGATAAATCTTTTCTATTACTGGCTATGAAAGAGTATATTTTTAAGGTGAAATTGTTTATTATTTACAAATTATTTTTAATATATATGTATGTATAAACCTAAAATTTAATTTGGCATGGTATTGGTTGATCTAAAGAGCTATTTTAAATATATGGATCCATACACTTTTTTTTTCACCGCGTCTTACTACCGGTTCTGGTTAGATACATAAATTTTAAATATTAAATGCGCATGTTAAGAACAAAAGGCTGGTAGATACAAAATGCTAAGCTAAGCTAAGCCATGCTGTGCTGTGCTAAGAATTTGTCAGTTTGGATTCACACTCTTAGCTAAGCTAAGCTAATCTAAGCAATGGTCCCTCTTTCCCCTCCCGAATTCATTGTTGTTTATTTCTAGTCTGATCTAGTGAAATTTAGTTATGATGGCGTACTCTAAAAGGTCTTGTTTGAGTTCAGATGATAGTAATGAGGAAGAAAATATCCCACTGATAGCAGCTGTTTTAGAGGATGAAGACAATTCAGGAGGTGGAGGTTTGACTTGTTCAATTAACACTTTCATTTTAATATAAAAACATTTATTATAGATAAAATCTAAACATATTATTACTTAAATACACGTGAAACAAACTGAAAACCAAATTTCTACACTTTTTTTGTTATTTTCACCAAACCAGCACTGCATCTGTTCAATAAAGAGCCCAAGCTGCGTTATGCGCATGCGCAACGTAAGGTGGCTCAAGAAGGGAGATGGAAAAATCGCCCGGTCAGCAATTGGAAAAAACAAAGCGCTACGTAGCAAGGCATAGCTTAGATTAGCGTTCTGTATGTACAGGCCTTAATTCTCGTAGTAAATACACGACTTAAAACTAGTTCAAACAAGTACTCTGAAAGACACATAAAAGTGCAAAGTTATAGAAAATCACATTTAAATCAAGACATATCACAGTAGCTTTCGAGAGAACATAGCCCTTTTTCCTACACAATCCAAAGATAAATCTAAAGCCATGTTTTTTATTTGCAGTGCGTTTAGGCCTACTACCTACTTAGATAATACACATATATAAGCCTACTAATTACGCTAATGAGTTAGTAATGAATAAGGTTAAATTTAGATAAACTTTACCCGCATTTGCATGGAGGGGGAGTGAAATACTATTTAGAAAATACCAACATCAGTGCAACCATACTGGGTTTCAAATCCCGATATCCCTGTTATCGGCAGTCAGCTATATCGCGAGAGTGACGCCTTATACCATGCGACCAGAGAAGAAGGTCAAGCCATGTCATAGTTGGTGGTTCACAATACTATGCTAAATTAAGAGGGGAGGAGGGGAATCGGTAGTGCATTGTATTAAATAAAGGTAAGTTTTTGAAAATAAAATTGTCTAGTAAGAGTGTCGACCTTGGTCTTTTACCTTACTTTATATGTGGATCTAACCATTGTAGGTCTTTTTTCTGTTTTGCTTTGTTAACTAAGTACGATAGCTTTTAAATATTAAACGTCCAACTCATTTTCTATAAACTTTGTGAAGATATAAAGACCGAAGCGTCTACTGAATATTATTTATTTAGCCAAAGACCGGTATAGAACTAGGTTCCTCTAGATCTGTGGTCAGCCTCTTTTGTAGCTCAGCCACGGAGACTATTGGAATGGTTGGTTAGAGAATTATAAGAATATTTTTATTTACTGTCAAAACAGACAAAGTATATCCCGCAGGAGTGGGCACGTAGACAAAGGCGGAGATTTGCTGCACCCCCCGAGTCAGGTAGAACTTAAAATATCCAGTGATAATAGCGCTTCCAAGTGAGAATTCTTTAAAACAACTCACTTTCAAAATGTTCCTCTTGAGAAAGACAAGCTGAGAGCTAAGTGCTGCCTTCTCTCCGAGTACAATAGTCCATGTAGCTGTAATCCATTACACTACCTCACCAATGGCGGCTCGTGTATAGGCACTGCGGAATTGCACCACCCCCTATTTCAACTTAATATTATCGATAATATTGAATATAATGAGTCCTTTTTTATTTAGTTCTTTCATTATTTTTGTAGTACAATATATATTCCGTAAGCTTAGTTTCAGTACTTCAGTAGCCATCCCCCAGTTTATGAAACAAATATAAAAATCTTTGTATGGAACTGTGCTCTTCACAGTACCAGCGACGTGGTGTTTGACTTTTGTGCGCATGCGCACATAGGAGGGAGGTGGGGAGGAAGGCGGGACTGACAGGTAGAGAGAACACTGTTGCTCTCGCAGTACCGGCTCTGGCGTGATGGTGGAAGGAAGTCTTTTTTACTCAGCGTGTGTTGTGCTTAAAAATCTTGTACCATATTCTTGAATGTAATAAAGTGTAGAAGAGTGTAGAATTAGGTTATTATTCTGCTTTCAGCTATTCTATTTAATTCATTTTTTTCGGTTCTTTTATTTAACAAAAAGACTAAATACGCTTGCAATACTTTTAATGGTGAAAAATTTACTCAATTGTCGTCCAGAGATCAAGGAGAAAATTATTGAACATTTTAGGCAAGTTAAAACAAGAATGGGTTTCATTTTTAAACGAATAGATCTATCTTGAAATGTAACAATCTAAGTTAAAGTAAGTAATAAATGTTTAGTTTTGTTTGTTATGATTTTATCAAGTTCCTGAATAAATTTTCGTTTTATACATGTTTTTTTTACTTTTACACAATCTTAAATCAAAGGCTAAAAAATTTCTGGAGCAGCACCCACCCTAATTTTAGCTACGAGCCACCACTGCACCTCACCCCCCTCTCATTGATCAAAACTTTTCAAACAATTGAGAGCGTTGGACCCAACAATTCAATGCCAGTGCTTCTACAGTTTAAAAGTGACACGTTGTCTTGGAAATTCACTTTTAAGTGCATTATTAAATATTTTGTGACCAGATTCTGTAGCTATAATACTTTAGGATTCAATTCTTCGCTAGATTGGACTGCTAATAAATGGGATATCAATGTTCGAATCCCTATCGGGTGTACTGATAGTACTTTTACTAATATGCTTATAGTTCTCCTTCAACGCAAATACGGGCACATTTTCCAAACATTTTACCTTCCTCATTCTTTATCCATTGCAGTAAATTCGCGGATAACCGTAATGGGAAGTAAGACACGTCACACAAAATATATCAGTAATTAAAATTAAATACTTATGTTGTAAAGGCTGCATTTTTTTTTTATATTCTGTTGTCAAATTAATACAAACAAAATATACAAGTGATATGCTTCTTTATATACTAAAAAAAAGTTAAAAGCATGTAAAATACAATGAAAAGAGTTTCCTAAGTATATATTTGGTATCGGCAATACCCTCTTATTTTAAACATTGGAATTATTATAATTAATATTATTTTATACTAATAACCGCCTAGGTGGCATAGTTAGCAAACGCACTAGTAAAGTGTTGAGCTAGACTGCCGAGGACGGAGAGACCAAATTTCGAATCTCGCTTTGTTTAACTTGGTTCCATAAAGGGTTTTCCACTCTCCCTCCACGCAATGGGGGTTCACGTCCTTTATATCCAGCCTTCTCAAATCCTATCTCATTAACATAATTATTACTTAAGCGTACAACCCGAACGGCTAGCAGACGTGGTAATAAGTATCAATATTATTATTTTATATTAATGTACAATGAACGTTAACAAATCTGTATTAAATCAGTTTATAATAAAATCAAGTTTGAAAATGAAACCTATCTCTCCAAACGAGCTTTAGGATTACACAACAAAAGCTCATAATGTTTTGTTCAATTACACTTGTCCAACACCTTCTCGTTTCTGTATGTAAAATTAAATATCACTTAATTTTAGAAAAAGGGAATAGAAATAAATTAAAAAAAAAAATACACTGAAAACTCTTTCAGTATAAGGTTATTTACTATAATAGAACAATATTTTCATACAATTAATAATTTTAGATTTTCTTAAAAATAAATATTTATATCAAAATAAAAGAGTTTAGTAAAGTGAGTAAAATTGTTGACAATATAAAGTATATGAAAAAATACCCTTAACTATAACCAAATATTGTTTTAAACACAGCTATAGTTATTAATTGTTTGTTATAAAAATAATCTACTAAGGTAAAGTAAAAAGGTTCTGATTATATAGTTTGGATAGGTTTAAAACTAAAATTATGATCACTATCATAAAAACTTCAATACAATAATAATATAGAAATAAGATTTAACATAAATTTGATTCAATTATGTGTCAAACAATTAGGACATTGATATATTTCATAATATTCTGGTCACTTTGATTTCGTAATGTACTAGATCGAGATTTGACGTATTTCTCTATAGCATTCTTTCTTTATTGGTGAACATCCAGCTGTCATAATTTTGAAAGTTCCTTCGTGTACAATCCCAAGCTAACCATGGCAATCACAAACCAGTAATGGCAGTTAACAAATAAAAAATCTTAGAAATAAAATATTACCTAGTCTACAATATTAGTGCACAAACGAGTGCAATCACAGGGCGGTTGTCGAACTCCATTGGCAATGCAAACTTTACCTAAGCACGATCATAGACACATGTTTGAAAAAAGAGCATTACATTTCACCAACGAGCATAAATCAAATAATATACTCTTTTACTGAAACATATTAATATGGATCATCATTATTATTCAAGTTATGTCGCCTTAATTGGTTTATTTTAATTGTTATGTCGCTCCTAGGTATGCGATTATAGCTATGTATTGGTAAATATAATGTATCCACTTTAAGATAGACTTTAGTTTGTCTGTTCATTTACTATTAGTACCTTAAACTTTTCCCCTCTGGCTTTTCAAATTTAGTGTTCCAAATGTCTTACTACAGTTCAATTTTATAAAAAGAGCCTTTTAGAAAGTAGATTTTTTTGCTGTCAACATCAACATCAATAACATTTTCTATTTTGTTATTTTTGTTAGCACCGTGCCTTAATATTCGTTAGAGTTAAACGCTTATGTACTATTAATTACGCTATTGTGTTAGATATAAGGGAGGTTCAATAAGTATAAAGTGTAGCCGCATTTGGAAAATATTGAGTTTTTATAGCGTAGGAAATTTTAAAGGCCCCTCCCATTTCCCAGCAGTAAATTTGCGAGTCCCAAACCTTATAACTTGCATGGTTATGTGGGATGATCCTTTTATCAAATTGGCAAATTACTCTCATTTCCAAACTCCTATGTCACCCTCCTTAGTTTTCACAATTGCAATTTGAAATTTTAAGACTTATTTGGTTATCTTGTATGATATTTTACGTGGCTACCAAATGTCAACCTAACCACATCGTAAAGAATGTTATATTTTGTCTGTATACATTTTAAGTGCTATCGTTTCCTGGGCTTCAATTTTGAAATTTCATTTGTTAAAGAGTGTAGAAAACGCGAGAAAATGCCAATGATTTTGCGGTTTATTATCAACATTTTTTTGCCAAAAAAAATATTTATATATATATATCACTCCAGTAGAACTATATAGTTTATTTTCCTTCACTTAGTGATATCAACAGTTGTTGAATATCTGTCATGACCATAGCAGCATTAGATGAGAAACTTTTTAAGTGAATTATCTTGAACAATGTATCCCTGTCTAGCGACTCAAACCTGTTTTATTACTAAATTGTATGCTGACATTTCAAACTTTTATATCTACAAAAATTGCATTTATATAGCTTTGTAAACATTTTGAGGGGATCATCCCTCCCTATTTTCCGAGCTTTCATTTTGAAATTTAATAATTCAGGCCTTGAAACTGCTTGAGTTAGTCTTTAAACCCACCTGGCTTATGGCTATCATCTAACACTTTGAAAAGTAGTTTATTCTTTTAATTTAAAACATTTGAGGACCTTTATATCACCAGCCTCCTTATAAATAACTAGTATTTAAAATGTGTTTGTGGTTATATGAATTTATCCCTCTACACTCCTGACAAATTTAAATTTTCTACCTTCTACTTGTACACCCCTAACCCCTCCCCCACCCTCTCCTTCCTTATTTCTTGTAGTCTCATTTTTAAATTTAAAATGTTCAGATTTTATAGTTAATTTGGGTAATCCCTATCTCTACTAGACGAATTCCAGTTTTATACCACATATAAAAGTAATTTATCCACTGGTTTTGAAAAATTTAACCTCTCCTCCCCATTTCTATAACTTCCTCTTCAAAATCTCAAATGTAAGATTTATTTGGTTATCTGAAGCCGTACCTCTACCAGCATGCAAAATTTAGACTTTCTACCATACTTAATCTTAGTTATAAACTCCCCTTTTTTTCTTGGACTCCCATCATTAACGTTAAATCTTTTTGGTTTTATATTTATTTGGAGTGGTATATTTGCCTGTATGCAAAATTATAGTTTTACACCACACTAAGAAGAGGTTGTTTCTAAGAGTTTTGTAAGTTTTTATCCACTAAACCCACTTTTTCAAGCAACTTTGAGAATTTTTAAATTATAACATTCATTTGGATATCTGGAGTTTCATTTCTACCTGTAATTCAAATTCTAATTTTTAACCTTATCTCAAAAGTTATTTCTAGCGATAGCGTTCCCCTCTACCATTTTCTAAGGTTTAAATTTAAAATTTTCATTTTTTTTTTGTTTATTTAGAGTAATCTAACGAATCTAAGTTCTCTACCACAGAGAGAAGTAGTTTAATGTATTAATTTTTGTAAATGTTGAGACTGGCCCTTTTTCCTACCATTTCTTCAACTCCCACCTAAACATTTCATATATTGATATTTATTTGGTTGTTTTGAAAGGTCATTCTACCTACTTGCAGAATTTAAATATTTTATCACAGCTAAATGTTGTTTTTAATTTTAAAACCCTTATCCCCTCCACCACCCTATTTCCCAGGGTCCCATTTAAAATTAAAAATGTACAGACTTATAGTAATTTGACATGCCCCTTTACTTTACTTATACATTTCAATTTTCTACTACACTAGGAATTAGTTGTTTCTATTAGTTTTATAAATATTTGCGCTCATTTTTCTAACTAGCATTAATAAAATTCCATTTTAGGACTTATTTGGTTATTTTGAGTTTTCCTCCTAAACGACTGTCAAATTTAAATTTTCTAGCACATATAAAAGGTTTTTATTCTGTTTATATCCCCTTCGCTATGTCCCAGGGTTTCACTTACTAAACCAAAATGTTCATACTTTTATAGTTATTTGCAGTGGTCCCATTAGTTGTCTTCAAAATTTCAATCTTCTATAACCCTGTAAACTATTTATTTTTATTAATTTTGGTAATCTTGACCACACTTATTACAAATGCACCTTGGGACCCTTCGTGTGGATGCCGTATGTAAATTAATTTCATATTAGTATTCTGCGACCCGATAAACACCCATATATCAAATTTCATATTGATTGGAGGACATAGAATTTACTTCCTTTTTTCCCCCTTTACACCGCTTTAGGCGATTAAATTTGATAAAATCCCTAAAAACTCCTCATCCAATATTATAAAGTAGTATTAATTTTAAATTTCAAGGCTATATGTCTACTAGTTCAAAAAATGCAAGGTAAATGAATTTTGAAAATTTTTCGACCTTCTTTTTCATCTCTTACAGGTTGATTAATTTCACAAAATTTGGTCCTATCTCTAGTCTAGAGCCAAAAAGGAACCTTTACTAAAAATTTCAAATGCCTGTGTTTGAAACCATTAAGCTCTTCCCAAAAAACCACAAACTCACCCACATCATTTAATGTCTCTACAGGCAAAATTGGCCCTGTAGTTTGGAATTGTAAGCAAAAATGTCTCATCCCCGTATATCCACACTCGTGTTAATGTTATTAAATCAATATTTAGTTTAATATAAGAGAGAACACAAAATAAATCCTCATATATTCATTATACTTCTAATATTTAGATAAAGTAGTTTTAAATTGCAGTTGAAATGGACTATTTGGTCGAAATGAACCATAGATAGATGTTTTCAATAGATTATTATTCTATTATATCAGTTTTGGTTTCCACTAAGTGAGAAATAAAGTTTTAATAAAGACGAAACTACAAATAAGTTTATAAATTGTATAATATTAAATTGTGTACATATTACTAAGACTAATAACTAGGCCTACCGCAATAAATAAATGGTATGATTCACCACACAGACTTTATTTCTCCTTTGTCTAAAAATGGAAACATTTACTTAAAACTCGTAAGATTTTTGAAACCAGATTATATACATTTATGCAGAAACATGATGGAAAAAAAGAGCATCACATTCCACATAGAGGCAAAAATGAAAGAAACGTACTGTTCATTATACATATTTTACAGATATTACATATTTTCATCAAAAAGCATAATAATAAACTCCCGTTTTCTGATACCTCAATAAAAAAAATGCCAATAGCTCCGAAGCTAGGGACCATTAAAGAATTACGTAAGGATTGTTTTGGGGTGGGGTGTGATCAGTAATTTCTTTCGTTTTCGTGGAGGTTGACAGAATCCATCTTATCTAAGGATTTTACCAATGTTTGTGGTGAGACAAAATCTAAAAAAACACTTCTACAGATGCGTGGTCAAAAAGGTTACACTTAGCGATGACAGATGGCGCTGAAGCGTAACCTATAGACGTACACAGCTATAAATAGCAATAAAAATGTGTTACACCTAATTTTACTGCTTCAAGTATTCTATAACTTCACATCACCAATCCTTTTGTCTAAAATAATATAATTTACCAAATCGTAAGAAAATTACGTAAGATTGGTAAGGGGGTAAGGGAGAACGAAATATCTTACGATCCCTTAAGTAGGAATATTTGGGGGGAAGGGGAGTCGAAATTATGAAAAAAATTAATTACGTAACTAATCTACAGACCCCTATTGATTTTATAAAAATATATTTCAAGTAAGGGTTTGTTTTTTTTAAATAATTTTGTTATTACCTTATAGTAATGATTTATTTCTTGTCTCAAATACTTGTAAAGATATCATTAAAATTGGCAATATCTGCTTATGTAAATTACCCTTAAAATTATGTTCATGGGATGATTAGTTTATATTGATAAACAATGTCCAGATACAAAATTTAATAAAAATCATTGCAGCGGATATTGAGAGCTTGTTTTCTCTATTTTTTTTACCTTTAGTAAACTACCCTCAATTTTAGGGTAAGATATTTACCTCCATAAACTCCTCGAGGGAACCTTATAATACCATATATAAGTTTTAGCCTGATCAGTAAAATGGTGTCGGCTCTAGGCCTAGATATAGACACAAGGAGACGGTATGGAAAAAAAACCTTTTCGGTTTTGGGGGGTTGACAGTTATCAAAATTTGGACTTTTTTTTTTTACGAGCAAAGTACTTTTCTCTTCAAGGTGTCTAGAGAAAGTAAAAAGTGTCTATTTACGTAAAGATGAGAACAAATCATAGTATTATACGCTTCAATGGTGCAAGCACATTTCTATACATTCTTAAAACTACTTTCAATTAAAGACTCAATGACACTATGGAGTAAAATAATCACAATTTAAGAAGCAAAAAGTAGTAAATATTACATTGGCCACTTATGTAAGTTCTTAATCCATACAGTCATAATGTTGCATTATTTGAATATTGTATTTATTTTTAGCCTATCAACCATAGCTATATAGTCTTATGAAGGGTGTTTAGTTAGATACCGGTACATATGCTATCTTTTACACACTTTAACAACTAAAGTGTTTTATTGGAACATACCTACTATCCAAGCCTTTTATTTAAAAGCCAGAGTTGTTAACCTAAAGCCAAACAGCTGGTTTTGTTTGTAAAACAATCAAAATTATTCAACATTAAAACTACTCATAAATCCTTACATTATTTCAACGTTTTAAAATGGAACATGCTACAAATATAACTTTCGAGGCAAGAGTTTAGAATCATAGAAATATGTCAAAACACAGTTAATGTATTACTTTTAATTGGGATCAAAATCAGCTTAAAGTCACAGGTACTCAACTCTCCAAAGTTCACTCAAAGAGATGAGATTATTAGTGTAATACGTTCCATATTTTATGCATCAGTTTCCCTAAACATTGAATATTCTCCTCTGCAATCCACAACAAATGATTGTGGGTTCTAACTTTAAGGAGGTGGCTTTGTGAAAAATAGCTTGTGCTTTTTGCATTGCTTAAGCCTATGAGGGTATATTATCCTTTTTTTTTCTTCAATGCCTTTCCTAACATTATATGTACAATACCTTCTTTGTGTCACACATGAAGAAATTGCTCAATAAATGTTTGTAGGAAATGTGTGTGAACATATCTGTAGGGGATTTGAGATTCACTAAGTCATCATGCCCTTTATTGAGATATGCTCTATGAAAAATTAGATAATCATGTCATTACTCCATGATGGCATTACACTTTGTGAATGTATTCATGCAGTGTTTATAGTGAAATTTCAGTTATATCTTGTATGCGAGATAGCCTACAACATAAAATTTAGCCTATTGCTGTATTTTATAATCCACAATGCTACATAATAGTTTATAATAATAAAAGGAAGTGTTTGTCTGTGTGTGTGTTTGTTTGTGTGTGTTGCCCAGCCAAATATACGGAAGGCAGATATCTGGAGTTTTTAACATAGGTGGACTGAAGGGGGTCCGAAGGAACCTTGAAGCAAGATTTTTAAATTTTCAATTAGCTTTTTAACTAGGCTATTTTAAATAAAAAAATTAGAAGAAAATATTCTATCTGTTTTAGAATTACATTTCAGAGGTACGGGCACCATGAGAAATGGGGGTGTTAGGGAGTGCTTATATAATTCTTATACCACAGTGGGTCACGGGCAATGCCGGGAGGGATTGCTAGTAATTCATAAAAGAAAGCTTGCTAACTTTTAAGATAATAGAGTGTAGGGTACTCGTATATAATATGTTGAAAAATTGCTTCAATAACTGTACATAATTGTATCTATAATATATGATTAATTAAACTTTCAAACTAATTTAACTTTTATGAACAGACAAAACCCCCTTTCAAGGTCGAATGATAAGTCACGATTCATAAACAAACGGCCCGTGAGACAAAGCTGACCGGCCCGTTTTTCTGCAATATCTAATATCTTTGTATTACTAGCCGGCCTGCATCCATGTACTCACACAAAATACAACAGTTTAACTTTAGTGTTTACTACGTAACTTTAAATAACAGTCAGTAGCCCTTAGAACTATTTAAAGTTATCCTATAGTTTTGTTTTAACGTTAATTACTTGAGTGGGGGAATTTTAATTTACACCGGGAAAAAAACCATTTTTAAATTAGTTCAAGTATACATTAATGATTGTAAATACATAGCATCAAATAGCTATTATAAACCTGCATTAGTGGCCACGCGGTATGGTATCTAGCCTTCCTCTATCAAATAGTCATGTTTTGATTGGGTCACAATTTGTGGGATTGTTTTATATGTTTATATATAATCTATCACACATTTAAAAACCCTTTATAATTAAAATTTAAACTATTTAACAGGTCAGAACTTTCACCCTTATTTTGGTGATAGCAATATTAAAAATATCTAACCACTTCTTAAATAAATTGTTATTTCTAGACTTCTGCTATTCCCCTCAGTGCTCCTTCACATATAATTGCAGTTGACAGCCAGTACCTTAGTTTTAAAAAAAAGGAAAAAAAAAAGTCCACCGTGTTTCATGTTTTATTTTTAATGTTGAGTCAGAGTAAACATATTTGTGAGGGGGATTATGTTACTTACTGATGAAAGGGGTGGGTTATAGAGACGGGGGAGTGTGTGACCCGGAGCTTGCTCGGTGACCGCGATCCGACAGGTTAACTCGAGGAGCTCATATCTTGTATCTGCCTTCTAGTACATTCGAGTTCAAAGTGATTCGTTTAAAAAATCCTAATCTGATTGCGCTGTAGTCACTGGGGATCGCACCTAGCGATCCCAACGTTGAAGGAGTAAAGCCTCGAAAAGGAGCGCAACGCGTTTAACCTAGCGGCTGTGGCTCTGTTTTATCCTTCTTTGTGGCCAAGAATGATAATTTGAGATTCGAAGCCCAGCCAGATGTGCTGAAATGTTTTGTTAGTGGTTTTTCACTCTCACTCCACACAAACGAGTCAGTCGGTAACATGTAGGCCTACGTCTACCTAGCTAAGGGTTCCGGATTCGATTCCTGGCATGGCCAAACATTTTGTCCTTGGGAAAATGTGGGTTTCTCATTTCATAGTGATTAATAAAGGGAGGGGATTCAGAAAATTTTTATTTATTTAATTAATGCCCGTTAATAACATCAAATAACTTTTAAAAATAAATAAGTCTTGATATTATTGTGGATGTACACTCCGTCGAGTTTGAAAGGTAGCAAATTATAATTCACTGAGCCCACGAGGTATGATATTCCTCCACACACGACTGCGGAATAGTTTGCCTAGATACGTCCAACACCTAAGTTAGAGAAGGCCTTAAGTCGTTAAATTATTTCTTGACTGCTGGGAAGGAGTGATGGGGGAGGGGTTATATCTTTTAGCGATGCCCGAATGGTTTGATTTAATAAATTAATTTTACTTTATTGTTCTGATAATAATCAAATCAATAACTAATATTTAAATACTAACTTAATAATTATGTTTGCTCTCATTAACATACGGGCTGGTAATTTTTTTTAGCTATTAAATGTTTAACCACGTCAAAAGTTATTTGGGCAGTGTTGCCCACATTGATTGGTTTTACATGGTAACATAAAGCAAGTCTCCCCTTTTCCAGAATCTTCTTTACTGTTTATAGCCAATTATAAATGTATTAATGATTAATTATTATATTCCACACATGTAACTTTAAATAACAGATTAACTCTAAAAGATTTTTACTTTATTTGTAAGAAGCTGAGTTTTAAAAAAACTTCTGTAATTTAAGGGTCCCAATACTAATTTAAAATATTTTATATTATTTCCGAGAGGACAAAAAATAAATATTGATAAAATCTCATCCATTGGACATATTTTAGTTATAAAAGTGAGTTTATTTGTTTCTTCAAAGTTATTATGACTGTGTATAGCTTTGTGGGAGCATAGTTCAATTCCATACTTTATTTAATGTTACCATAGCGGCTATAATATAACTATATGTAAAACGCTTTAATAATTAATACTTTGATTAAGAAAAGGTATGGTTTATTAAGATTTGCGTTGATTATTATCATTTTATAACAAATTTAAAGTATAATGTTAACTGTAATTATTTTTGTCAAATTTGTTTTTTACTAAATCAATTCTGGAAATCCAAACAATACAACTGGCCATGTCGTAGGCAAGAAATAATACAATATCATAGTGAGGAGGTTTAAATGATAATTGAAAAATAAGGATAAATATTATTTTGTTTTACGAGCTTAAAACCACTTTACATAATATCTTTACTTTTTTAAGGTTTGGAATATAAATATATTCAAGTAAAGATATATTGTAGCACTGTACTATATTTAAGATTACCTGTCTATAGCCAAGGATACCGGGAATTTAACAACCTATTGCGGTGCATTTATTTCTATTCATCAAGATGTCTCCTAGGAGAGGATTTCGCATACATACAGTAAGGGTTTGATTTTCTTTTAAAGATACGACCGGATTTATTTATCTCCGGAACCATTTAACCAATTGCGGTGTGGTTGTTACTTTTGTATTGGATCAATATCCAGGCAGGCTTCAGCATTTTTTGTGAATAATCAGGTGTTTCGGTGGGAGTCCCGGTGAAGGACCAGCCGAATGTTTGTATACATTTATAAAATCACACAATTACTGTGGTGAAGTTTTGATTATTCTGTAGAGTATTTATCCAGGCATTTTTTAGAATAATAATCATAATCGCACGGTTTGGTGTGAGCCTCGGTAAAGTGCCAGCCGAATATTTGTATATATGTATGGAACCCCTTAACTGCTTTAAATGTAGATTTTTTTGTAGAATATTTATTCAAGAAAGTCTTAGCATGATTTAATCATGTTTTGTGTTGCGAGTCTCGGTGAAGGACCAGCCGGATATTTGTCGACAACTGATTCCAAAATTAATTCTATATTGTAGGATATCAACAGGAAAAATTGTAGTATGATAGACCTGGGTTTTGGGGTTCGAATCCCTGTTAAATCTTCGGATGAATGTTGGGTATATTTTATCGAGGATATTTATAACCACATTAGCGGTGTAATTTTTTTTCAACTAGGCTTACGTAGTTCTTATCCAGGCAGGTTTGAACATTAGTTTATTCAGTTGTTTTGCTGTGAGTCCCTGGAAATACTGACAGGCCTAGCTATAATGGATTTTGTGGATCATCCTAAGGTTTCAATTTATAAATTTATTTGAGGTATCTGACATGCAATTTCTGAACCGAGTGATAAAATCAACACACTACTTTGTTTCTATCTTAAAACTTGAAACGACTCAACATCCCCGTCCATTATATTATCATTTTATAAGAAAAAACAAATGTTTCACTAAAAATAAGTTCCACGGTATCAGGAATCAAACCTAGTGTCCTTAAATCAGTATAAAAATATGCTATCGATTGAGCTAAGCTGTCGCACTATCTGTACGTTAAATAAATCTGTAAATCATGCCCTTGTATTCTTGGTTTAGAAAGCAATAATAATAATATATAGGCTATATGTAATATATATATATATATATATATATATAGACAACATAATTATAGCTTATATATTATATATGCATAATATATAGGCTAAATGTATATATAGACTACATATAGCCTATGTATTATAAATACATAATATATAAGTTAAATGTAGTTTTTATATATATATATATATATATCATGTGTTTAAAAATATATATACATCCTATATATTATACATGAGTTTTAAAATAAATAGCCCAACTTGACTTCTAAAAAGGTTATTCAAATTTGGGGTATTTAATGTTCCCTTTCTCAACTCAGAGCGTTATCAACACACATATTCTAAACTAACTGAACCCAAAACAGCTCACCTAACACTCAACAGTCAACTTTAACTTCAGAACCATACTTAGAGTAAATTTGTAGGTCATACGTCATTACATAATAATTTGGTTTTGTAATGACAAACTAGGCTTTACAGTACTGTACTAATAAATTATTTCCTCACATTCAATAACACGCTCTACTTTAAAGGTCAATACATGAACATACGTACACTATTTTTTGTGTGGATCGTCAAATGGATAATGAGGGAGACGGTAATGCTTACTAGAACAGTCCCTTCAAATAAACAACCTACGAACTTCCCCTATAAGCTGGTTCATAAAGTGTACAGTAAATACCCTTAGTAAAATAGATATAGCACTTCTCCCTCGTTGGTATTGTAAAAGTAATCATCATACGACGTTGCGCCACTTGACTGCCTGGAACAATATTGGGAAGCCGGTTCTTCTTTCAGGCAGGGAAAGAATCCATTGTTCAGTTGCCTGGCAACCCGACCCCACGCCCCACCCTCATTACGAGTCTCCTCCTCCTTCTGGAACGAGATGCAAATCACCCTCTCCTTCCCTCAAACAACCCTGTAATATCTCCCGACGTCCTCTAATGGCATCTGGGCATGCATGGCATGTCGTGGCACTTGGTGACGAGGACAACGCCTTTATCGCGATGACGAACATCCCCAATTGCGGAGATAACAACCGTGGGTCGTAGTTTTTGTTTACCGTGTTTATTCGGGTACAACGCTTTGCCCTTTCCTTGAAATATGTGCCCTAGAATCACCGTACGGGATGTACTAGAAAGTATAGCGTTATAAACCCAAAAATAAGCCAACCCATTTCACAAACACATATTTTAAGAAAATATCGTGTGTCTAAGGGTGTTTCCAAGGTGCACAGGCAGTCAGAAAAGGATGTCTAGATGCACACCCCTTTTGACACCCCTTTTGACTTCAACCAGCCCACATGAGCTTTGAGGTAGGTTAACAAACAACCCCCTTTCATGGGGAATAGTTCCCTCACCCCCTGGAATTCATAACAGGTACCTATGGCTAAGTTAGGTTAGGTTAGATAGATTAGGTTAGGCTGAAATTTGAATCACAGGAGATTAAAAATAAAGTATTGCTTTAGCAGAGAATGAGTAGCTGGATTTATCAATTGCCTCTCCATTTGGTCCTATTGACACTCTGCTACGAAAAACACCTATCTTTCTTACATTTTTTCTGTTCTTTGGTATTTAAATAACAACAGGGCATTAGGTGGGGGAGTCAACCATGCGTTACTGATCTCGGGTCCTCCGTCTGTGCACTTAGGCAACCCTCATATATATCAAGGATAGACCCTTCAAAGACCCCTCGACATTATTTTGACCGTTTGTGCACATAGATGTTATCCGTGCCTAAAATTACGCTATTTTATATACGTAACAAATTTGTATAGATTTGAATATTGTAGATTTTTTAGCATTGCATCTTAATACCTGTTCGGTCTATACTCTTATACCCTAATTACACTAATGGCTTTTAGGGCTTGGGGAGACTATATTTATAGGAAGTGTACCCGCATTTATGATTAGGGAGAGTGGAAAACCATTTTTTTAAAGCCTCGGCACACCTGGCCGAGATTCGAACCTCAATCTTCCCGTCATCGGCATCCTAGTCTACTGCAAGAGTAGCGCATTATACCACGCTGCCACCAAGGTGGGGCTTATAATATTTTATATTTTGGTATTGAACTGCAATAATGCTATTATTTGGAATGGCATCCATTTATTTGTATATCATCAATGATAACAGATGGATGAACTAATATGTTCGGAGTCCAACAGCTCTTTTTGAGAGAAGTTTAGTAACTAAATCTCAAGAGGTAAACGGGCACACTGGCTCAATTAAGAAGGGTTCTTAGCATTCTATGAAAGAGAGTAGCTCACTTTTATTTATTAAGATTAGTTTGAATATCTTTATTTTTTGTGTGTAAGAAGTAGTTATTAAAATTAACGCTATGTGTTTTTATTTAAGAACTTTTTAGTCAACGTAAACGTTTTTTAGAAACGTCTAATTATATATTTACCTTGAAATCTTGATAAAATAAAAAATACTATTATAATATTTGCATTAAGCCATGTTTCTTTATTTTAACTTATTCACAAATATTTTTGACATCTAACATTACATTTTAACTTAATTTAAAATTTAATATTTGACCCCTTTCTGATCAAATTGCCAACTTGACAAAAAGGTTCTAATTTTTTTATTTTTTTTATTTAAGTCTAAAGTGGAAAATGAATTAAATATTTTCCCCCATTCCCCTTCCCGTTTTCACCCAAAAACTTCCCGAACTCAAAATGTAATTCCCGTATAGGCTATATATATACTGTAAAAGCATAATTATTTTGAGGTTTATTCTGGCAGGAGGTTATCCCACGCTTGTGCATTTCCTGGGAAGTCAAGAGTATTGGGTTACCTTCCTGCTGAGAATAGCATATAGCTCATATAGCTTCATCCTGTTGACGAGATAGCACCGTGCGACCAATGGACCTTTGTACTGGTGTGAATCGAGATCAGCATGTTTGTGTGTGAGAAGGACACACGATTGTTGACTGTTGGAAGCCATGCTGGAGGCGTGTGTGGTAGGATTGCCGTTAGAGAAGTGACGACATAAGAGGTGATCTGGTGGCTCACCCCGGCCGGAGGGTCGATCACGGGTCTCTAGGTAGTTTTCACGAGTCCCGTTATCACGCGTGCTCCCTCGTCACGGGGGATTACCTCATATTTATGTAGTAGCTTAGTATCTATCTGGAGTAATAAACATATATTCTTGGACTAACTCGCTAGCCTCATTCCCCACGAACCATCCATCCCAACCCCTGCCGCTCGGGGTCCGTCCTAACCATGTGACCCCCTAGGGTGCTCCGATAGTATAGTAGTTAGGGTTGGCTACCGGGCACCCAAATAAATAGGGACGTTATAATACTACCACTTGTGCAATTTGTGCATTGCATCAAGCATGGATTCTCGTCTTTCTCAATAAAGCACTTTAATATTTAATATTATTAGGGGAACGTGACCCTCTTCCTTGTACACCTCTTTAACGAAGACCTTGATACTTTTAACGAATTAGGCTAAGAATATTTGTGTTTATTGTTATATTTCTGTAATCCTGAGACTTAAATTATGTTGACACAATCGTCTAAAGCTCCAGCTCTTGCAGCAATTGCCGTTTGTGTTTCAGCGACGTTCCCAATGGCTCGTCGGATCGGCCATCCGTACCAGAACCGGACACCTCCTAAGCGCAAGAAACCTCGGACGTCGTTCACCAGGTTGCAGATAGCAGAACTCGAGAAGAGGTTCCATAAACAGAAGTACCTGGCGTCGGCAGAGAGGGCATCGCTTGCCAAGACGCTCAAGATGACAGACGCGCAAGTCAAGACGTGGTTCCAAAACAGGCGTACGAAATGGAGGTCAGCTCAACTTTCATTTCATTTTAAGGGAAGGGCCTACCCTCGGGGAAAAAGGGAGAAAGCCCACTCTATTCTCAAATTGAGCTACTAGTGTCATTTGTTATACAATAATGATACCGTTCTAATCACGTTACACTTTAGATAATGGTTAAAAGATAATTTTGTCATAGTTGAATTAAAAAAAAAGTATTTGTTAGGGTATTGATGAGATTTAGATATAAAAGGTTATATTCCGAAAAATGCGTTTAGTGTGAAATTCCCTCTTTTATCTTTCACTTGTACCAAAGGTAGAGTAAATTTCTTACCATTATGATTATTATAAATTAGAAGACTAGGGCTTTATCCCCATTCAGATACACTGAGAGAGCTTTTTCCACATTGTGCTTTCTAACCCTTTTCCCAAACAACTATGACGCCAATACTTGATAATATAAACTATTAAGCTTTCCTTAAATTATATATATATATATATAATTATAATTATATATATATATATAATTATAATTATACAGAACCGCGTATAGAGCTGCCCGTTCGAGCTATACGCCTGTATAATAATTACTCTAGTGTATTATGGATGAGAAAGGTTAAATTTGATTAGCTCTGTAACCAATTTGCGTGGAGCGAAAGTGTAAAACCCTTTAGGCACAACCACACTCAGTACATCCAACCGATAGTGAACCTCGTTTTAACTGTCATAGACATTCTAGTCTTTTTGTTAAAGTAGCACCTTAAACCACGCATCCACTGAAGTGGGTTGAAATATATTAAACTGATAATAAGCAGCTAACTGATATTAAAGTGTAATAAAAACAGTTAAAATCTTTTGACTATTGTCAAGAGCCCGTATCATGTTCAATTAACTGGAAAATTAAATACAAGATTACACTTGAACCTAAAATCGTATTGAAGTGCGGGTTTTCTGCATTCTTATTTTGACAACAATTTGAAAGTGTTTCATCTTAATTGTTTATAAGTTATTATTTTTAAACTTGTTTACCAGTTTCTCTATATTAATCTCACTGTTTTATACATTAGAGTTAAGAAAATTACATCCCGATGCGACGCCTGGATCGAGCTCTACTATCTACCTAAATTTGGTGTTTTCTGGGGGAGGGGGGAGGTTGAGAAGGGCTCTTAAGTTGAAATCCTAATATGATTTAAAATTCTTAATCTCTAAGAGGGTGATTGAGATTCTAAGAGATGGTTCTAGAAGCCGATAGTCCTTAATATCTTAGTTTAGCTCTTGAAAAATTACTCTTTCCCACTTACTTATTTTATGGAACTCGAAAGTTCATTTCCGTACTTACAAAAGTACGCCACTTATCCCTATCTTGAGCTAGTTCTATCCAGTCCAACTCATTACACCCTCTCTTTTTCAGATCCAATCTGCGTCTAACTCTCTCCCACTCAGTGTAATTATTATTATTCATAGCCATGAACAAGTATTCGATCACTACTGGACTCTCTGTGTGTGTGTGTGTATGTGTGGGGTTAGTAAAGTGGGAAGCAAGGGGAAGGTAAGGTAACAGTATACCAATGAAGTCCCGTCAGGCCTGGCCTGGCTTACCAATAACCCCTGAGCCTTCAATTGAGTGTTATGTATTGTATTATTATACAAATAAAAACACAACTTGTTTTTACCAATGAGGTAGAGATTATAAAGGTAGCGTTTAGAGGTAATGCACCCTAATATCCATGGAGATGGGAACCTATTGGGTCAATGTAAAAGAAGTGTCTTACATTGGTTTGGGCATGTTGAGAGGATGAGTGTTGATTGAGGTACGAAGCAAATATATAAAGGTAGGGGGTAGGCCATGTAAGACGTGGTTAAATGTTCTAGATAAATGTGTGAAAAAGAGAAACATTAAGAGTTTTAAGAATAAAAGATTATGCATGATCGATGTATGGATGTTATTGAAGCGAAGGGAGTATGCAAGAAAAGGAACGTGTGGAGAAAGTTAGTGATGATGTATTGAGTACGGAGTTTTTTTTATAGCTATATGCACAGTTTCTTGCCTACCCCGCAAGGGAGCGACGTGATTAGGTATATATGCATACGATGTAAAGACCGAGTTCGTGTGCCAATCACACATTAATCTCACGTGACTACTAAAATGCGAGTCGAAGTGATTCCTTTACCTCCGTACTAATTAATTATGACACAGTGAGTAGAGGCAATTAATTCCCCTACTCACGGTTTTACTCTGTCAAATAAAGTACCCCTTTTAGCTTGAGTCACGGTATTGCTTGCTACAACCACGGACATAAAAAAGGGGGGAAGGGTCACCAGTAAGACCTTAGCCAGAGAACGATTTTGAACTATGCCAAGGACACACTTTCTCTTTAAGGTTAGTCGACAATAACAATTTTAACAAGTGTATAATTAATTATAAGCTACAAATAGTGATTCAATGATTTCTAATCATTGCAGTTCACGAGATATAAGAGTTCACAATTTCTATTTTATGCTTTTCATTTAGGCTTACTATTGTTAAGGTAAAATGTATAGAGCTAACATTTAGAACAAACAGACGCTCATATCAGGTGTTACACAATGAAATATTTATAATGTTTTTAAGAAAAATAATTTTTAATTCATAAGCAGTTTAAAAGTTGTAACATTAAATCATTTTAAATGATATATTAATACTGTTTTTCTATATTCCGATGATTTGATTTTTATCTCATTTTATAGTAAACAATGTAAATTTTTAGAATAAAGCTGGCTTTATTAGCCTAGCTCTCTCTCTTCCCATTAATTGTATTAATATGTCTGACTTGATCATCGCAAGTATCAATTTGTAATATCTATTTAATGAAATTTCTTAATTCGACTGTATCAGTTAAATATACAACACCAGAACATAATATGCCAGGCCAAGTTAGAGGGTCAGATAATCTCATCTAATGACACATCCAGATTAAGTGGACGCTGAATTTACTACCTTCTCTGTGCTGCTGGAATGGGTTGGGACTTGAGACATTGCTACCTCCACATATGTGAAATTTCCTGACAAGATGTTATAGACTAAAACAATCTTAATGTAATTTCTATTGTAGAATTAAATAAGCCAACGTATCTCGGTGGATGGGGGGCGAAAGGTAAATCTTGCTAAATTTTCTTGGAATTTTGGATTACTATGTTAAGGTAGTAAACAACTAAAATAGGCAGATGACTTCATACTATCGTCTATAGTTTCATGATGCACTTCATATCTCTTTCCTGGTTGGTTAATTCTCGATGTTTAAGGTTAAGTGGTAAGGAGCTTGAGTTAAAGCTAGTGATTTTTTGCAGTTTTTGTATTAAATTTTTTTTAACAAAATAAATAAAATAGTGCTTCATTAGATATGTTTATCTTAATGTTCTACACCTAGTTAAATCAACTAACTGTTAATTAATACTTGTCATGAGTATAATGGAATTTTATGATAAACGTTCTCAATTAAGAAAAAACATATGATCAAACTCAAGAATATTCAAGTACTACTGATACTACTACAGAATATTTATATAAAATCAAAATAAATGGATTTACTATATACAGAAGCATTTTCTGATTAATTATATACATTAAAAAAAAAATAGAAACTGAAACAATTATTGACCATAATTCGCGTTACCTTCTATCTCATCTTAGTTAAACTACTTTCTTAGTCATATTTTTTTCTATAGTGCTCAACATTCCAAAACTATTAATTAATGTTATCTTGGACTCCCTACGGGCATAACTAGACTCTGTAATCGATGCTGACGTGTGGACCAAACGTATAAAATGTAACTTATCACATGATATGTATCTAAATGCTATTCAGGCGATCTAAAATATGTAACATTCATCAACCGACTACTTCGGTTAGATCCGCCAATTTCTCCGGCGATCCCCATCACCCAGCAGGTACACCCTCAGTGACCTTGTATGTGTGCACATGTTTTGCATGGTTGATAAATCCCCAACCCCTGTTTGTCACTATTGCCAGTGACACCTGCAGACATTTTTTCATGGGAGTGGGGAGTGTTTTATAAATATCTTCCCCCCCCCCCCC